>LQRL01065251.1:5117-16483 GCA_001703475.1 Hydroides elegans | reverse complement strand
ACCTCAGACCTCGGTAATCACGTGTATTAAATATCAAAGCTCTATCTCAATTCAATCATACAAAACTCGCGTGCACATAGTGCTTAGCATCTGAAAAAAAATTAAAATCGACAATTTCTAAAGTGCTCCAGAATCGACAATTTTCAATCGATCGAGATAAAACCTTGACGAGGCACGACTTCAGACCTGGGTTTATATGTGTTTAAAATTTGAAAGCTGTAGCTCAATTGTATCAGACCAAACTCGCGTGCACAAAGTGCTTGGCATCTGAAATAGTTTGAAATCGACAATTTTTAAAGTGCTCCAGAATAGACAATTTTCAACCGATCGAGATAAAACCTTGACGAGGCACAGCTTCAGACCTTGGTTTATACGTGTATAAAATTTGAAAGCTCTTGTTCAACTCCTTCATACCAAAATCGCCTGCACAAAGTACCCTATATCAAGGGGGACGGACGGACAGACAGACAGACGGACAGACGGACGGACAGACAGACAGACGGACAAGCTCAACCCAATATCCCTCCGTTTCACGGGGGATAATAACAATCTTGATTTCTCATGATAGATAATTGGGCATCGTCTTTGAATAAAGTCTACGTTGCATAATGTTAGAACTGCTATTATAATGATTCCCGCTGGCGCCCACATAACTCACCTAACAGCAATTTAGTTTGCTAAATTAATGCGTTGTTAGGTTATAAGTACATTTAGTTGCTATAAATATTACCATACGATCGAATTCGTTTGAGATATTTGATTTAGAAAAATATGCTCTGGTCAACTCGGGATATTAATATTGTATTTGATCATACATATCGATCACTCAATCACATTGTCTATATTTCATTGTGCAACTTAAGATGTGCATCACTTTAATCAGCTGTCTGTCAATTCATCTGAAATCCCCGTATGCATCTTAGATGAAAAATTAAATTCAATACCTTACACAATACCCGATTCTAGAAATGCTGACAAAGGCTGCTTTTATCACAAGCTATAACGATATTTAGAAGATTCGCATTTATAAACTTCTACATAGATTAATACTTAACGTAACAATGCGTAGATTTTTTATCTAAAACTGTTGAGATTCACACTTTTCTACCCACTGAAGCACTTCTTTTAATCGCGTATGAAACCGACTCTTAAATAAACGCATATCTCTGTGATGCTGTGGTAAATCTTTATAATACTCATCTTGCTCCTTTGTATAATTGACTAGAAATTCGTGTGGTGCCTCATGTTGGGCCAACAATCGTATTCGCGCGACAGTTTTCGGGTTGAACAAACAAATAGTGCTGAGCATTTCGTTGTGATAGCGTAGGAATTTAGCATTGCCATCGGCGCTGTACATGAGTGTGTAGGCATCAAGTAGTCCGCTCTCGTTGTCAATGAACCATAAACGGCCACTGTATTTGTCTTTGCGCAGATTGCGGATATTTTCTCCCATAATGCTTGGCTTCTTTTCGGTCTCTGCACCATCTTGCATGCTAGCTACCCTGAGATACAAAGAACACTCATAAAATACATTTGAAATATTATATGTCTTAAAATGCACACATCAAGAGTTTAACCTGACTTCGAATATAAAGAAGCCTAAATCTTATTCGCAACAAGAAGATCAGTGATACTGACTAAGTCCTACGCTACACCAACTACAGTTTAAAATATTAATACATTAAAATTAAATAAAAAGATCAACGGAATACTTGGAAGGATACCTGAGATATATTGAAACCCTATCCGAAAATCAGTATTGTTTCTAAATATTGCCAGTATATTTTCTTTCCATGGAAATCAAAATTCATTGACGGATGGTCGAGTTCTCGTAAGGTACATTTCAATGTCAGAATACTTACCGATCATAATTACCCGTAAGATAATCGAACAGAATGAGATCCGACCATTGAATGACGTCAGATATTTGTAGTGACGACATTGACGTAATGGTTGGATTGGTATGATTGAAAGTTGACTTAGTTTTAAATGCTTCTAATATCACAGACGGCATGCGCTCATGAGCTCTAAAACAAAAACAAAATATATAATGTTTAAACATTGAATTTTGTCAATTTATAAAACAAAATATCGATATTTTACTGTGAGTTTTTTTTAACGGCTAATCAATTTTATTAATTGAGTTAAGTAATATTAATCAATTTGACTTTGTCTTTGCTTTTTTAATGGTTATTCAACATTCTTAATTGGGTTCAGATTCATTAATCTGATGATTCGTCCTTTTTTGACGTAAGCTATATTTTTATTCAAGAAAATCGAACTATCGATATTCAAAGTTAATAATTGCCTGACAATATCACGTCTTAGGTTTTGTAACATCTGTCATATAAGTGACGTTTAATAATTAAGAATGATTTTGGTTTTTGTTTTAAATGGGTGTCAGGACGTTTCGGCCCATTACCATTTTGACCCACTTTTCGAAAAATGTAACTTAATACTTTCTTATTTTTTCAAATATCATTATCACCGAATAAACCTATTAAAATGCCTACTGTTAACCCCTTACTGGATATTATCGATCCACTGAATAATCGCCACTAAGGTAAAATCTTAAATATGTTCTGCTCTATATAACCTTTCTTTTTTTTTAAATTTTATGGCTTAAAAACACTTTCATTTTCAACCCCTTACTGGATATTTTCGATCCACTGAATAATCGCCACTAAGGTAAAATCTTAAATGTTCCGCTCTATATAACCTTTCTTTTTTTTAAATTTTATGGCTTAAAAACACTTTCATTTTCAAAATAAAGGCCCTTTACTCGATATTATCGATCCATTGTATAAGCGCCACTAAGCTATCATCCACCCACTCAGCCTCCTTCATCTCCTTAGCAACGCGTTTCCACTGGCTACTGTTGCTATGCACGTGCGCCAGGGCAACCGGAGGCACGTTGTCGAAGCCGAGGAAGCGCGATAGGTAAAAACTGAGCACTTCACCTGGAGATGAAAAACATTATCAAATATTCACTTATTATACCTTACCATATGTATGATAGAAAAATATATTTAAAAAAATGTCTTAAATATGCATGTCCTAGCCCAGTTTTCATGCGAAAATGTATAAAACACTCGGGTAAAAAAAAATTGTTATGCATATTCGTAACTATTTTTTTTTCAGATGTTTGAAAAGTTGATAGAAAAAAAATGCCGCTATTATCAATCGTTCATATCAGCAAAAAACACACACCTGTAACAAACGTTATATGCGGCAGCCGATATCTTGCGCACATGGCCTGGCCGTCGGCTAACTGCACGATCTGGTTCTTCGGCCGACCGCACTTGTTCCAGGTAGCCGGCTGCATCACAGCTACGGGGTAATGTGCGACACGTGAGAGAAAGAGTTCGACATAGTCGTCTAAGATACCTGTATGAATAGATAGAATGTGAAAAATGCATAATTTATGTGTTTAATATTTCATCTTTTTACAGTATAAACATAGACATTATTATGATGAAGATGATTAAACCTGCATATATGAGGACATACAGTGTATGTTTACTGTATGCGGACGTAATATCGTTTTTATTTATTTTTTTTTATTTTAAAAAATAATAAGAAAATAAAAATATTCAAGTAGGACAGTTATTTATGAATTCCCTTTAATATAACCCCTATGCCGTTAGATGATAAACTCTTGCATTGTGTGCTGAAAACTAGAACAAATGTTGCCTCAAGCTTACCCTCAAACCGATAGATACTACAAAACACGATATTATGACGCTTAACTGACGTAAGATAACGCACCGCAATCTATAGTCTATACGGTCAAAGCAAGTAGTCTCAGATAAGATAAAGGCACCCATCGCGCTTTAGCCTCAAAATCCTGACAAATGTTATCGTGCTCGGAATATTCGTGTACAAAACACGGCCAGTACATATGTCTAGCCCCGCAGGTTATCCATGTTCAGATTAGCTAACGCAGTCTCATGTTTAATAATATCGTGTTAGCAGGGGCGGTACCTGGGCCATAGACAGATTTCATCATTCAGATGCATAGTTTACACTTGGAGGATTCCTTTTACATTCCTAAACGTAAAATGTTTACGTTTAAACATTATCTAATATAATATTCTATAATGTTATGAAGCTTTGATACATATTATGCTAAACAGAGTATCCAATGCGTGAAAGATGTCCATCAAGGTAATAATTGACTTAAGTTTAATATATCTATTATACTGTTATACAATAGAAGTCATACAAATGAAACCATTCAAATGTATACCCTGTAACTCAATTTGAATATTGCGACAAAATCTCCCCCCTTTTCCAAGGAAACGTGATCACGCACTTGGTCATAGTAGATAAACTTAGGATTTTTTATGTTATTATATTGTTCCAAAGACTCATGATTGTTCTTATCACAATTTCCTTTCTAAATAGAGTAAACGATGCATGCAGGATGTCCAAGATATTATTTTTATCTAGAACCTAGCTTTTGCACATAAATAAAACTCAGATACGCGCGCACATCCCTGAATAAGGGCCTTGCCACATTGGAAGCTAATTCGAGCATTTTTTCCGAAACTAGTTTCTAGGTAACATTTTGAGTTTTCAAAAGAATGCATGGAAGACATTGCTTGCTAGGAAAAAGAGCTCAAAAACTCGTTTTATGCGGCCAGGCCCTAATCACTGGCATCTCAGACGATCCATTCACACCTCGTTTATAACACTTGCAACTAATACCGAACACTAATCCATTTCTCTTCCTTCACTAAATGTACATCCATCTGGATTAGCAGATAGATCTTCGCGAAACCTTCGGTAAAGCACAAGTGTTTTAATTACGTCGTGTAATAAATTATGTCGCTCTTGTCATGATGCACAAGCAGATAGCGAGAATAATCCATGGCCGATGATAATCAAATGTGAAGTGCGCGTTCACGCTCTCACGAGATGGTCTTGGTACGGTAGTTATCCTCTCGAAAACGAAGAAAAAATGTATCTTTGTAAAAACGCGTTAGTATTTGACTTTGCGATGCAGAAATAAACGTTGTTTTTGACGTGACAGAGCAAACAAAAATAACACACAGAAAACTTTTATATACAACAATTACAACAATTCCACAACGTTGCGTGACGCCGTCGCAGTAACTTAAAAACTTTTTACTAACCAGAAGGGAACGACCTGAAAAACAGTTGTCCTCAGAAATAGGAAAATTATCAAGCTAAGCCCTTATTTACGAGATGCTTGAGACTCAACATTTATTACGAAGTCGAATAAATTAAAGTTTTGAATGGAACATACACACGCTTGAAGGGAATCTGGTGTTCTTAACAAAGAAAAATAAATTTGAAATAACCAATGCGACATTAACAAATTTCGCACTGAACTATTTACCACCTTCTTCAAGCGCCGCCATCTTATAGAAACCAAAATTAATTAACTAGATAAGTTTAAGGCAACAAGACAGGGTCATTTATAATGAAACCAATGTAAATAAAAAAATGTTAGTCTAGTCGCTGCGATTCTTTCGATAAGCGCTTCTTCACACCTCAAGAGATTATTGAAACGCGATAAGCACTCAGGATGTGATAGACAACCCACGGGGTGTACTTGTCCGGAATAAAAATTATATATATTCTACCTATACGTATCATAGTGTTTCTAAAATTATTCGATTAAAAAATCTCATCATAAACATGTATAATATATCCTCTCGCAAAAAAAATGTTAGAGAAAAATATTTGGCACCTATGGTAACGCATGATTGGAAAACCACACAACCGAAAATCCCGAAACCATCCCGAATCAGGTCAAATCCGAAACCCACCAAATCATATCAAGAAAAACGTAAAATTGAAAAACCTTATCTAACCCGGGCCCCCAAAAACATAAATCCTAAACATAACGAGTAGTAATATCATCAGAAATGCTGCTAAAACGGGGGCATACATCTTGATGAAGATTCGTTTGGTGATGCAACACAACCAAAAAATATAATCAAATTTGTCCCGATGCTAATAACATTTTGTACGACTAATCGATGGAAAGAGCGCGCAAAAACACGAAAAACGAACAAAATAAAAAAAACACGAAATAGAAAATGCCATGATGATTAGCGCGAGGATGCTCTTTGTTCGGAGGGAGACAAAAAAGGGGCTTTTTATTAAATTAACTAAAACGTTGTTGCATGATCAACCCATTTTTTCTTGTGCTGCGAGGAAAAAAACAGCTTAGAATGATGTCTTTGTAAAGGCTCTCACGTGTCCTGTCTATTATTCAGCAATATTAATTATAAATATTACCACGCTCCCAGTAGCTATTTTGCATTGTGTTTAATACAATCATAATGTTATATAAAGATGTATTGGTTTTGAAAGACAATCAGATTCGTGATCTTTTGATATACATTTTTTAAATCTATCATAATCAAAAGCATTCATCATTGTAAAATAAAGCCAACTTTGTTACATTGCCAATGTATAAATAAAGCATCGGGTGAGAATATCAAAACGCTACATCTCTGCATCTGTTCATAGGAAATTCATTCCATGTTTTGAAATAAAGGTTTGTTTGAGTGCGCTTCAAATTACAAGCCAATGTTAGGTCAAAGGATGATGTTATTACAGAAAACAAAGCTCTGGCACTATAAGGCCCGTGTACATTAGGCAAGTTTCTTGAGCAATATATTAACCAGAAATTTATGGCTCCGAACATTTGCGTGTTTTCACTATGCCACAATATGTCTCCAGTCATTCAAATGTTTACCGACTTTTTATAATAAATGACCCGTTTCTGCAAAAAAAGGGAAATCTAAAGCGGCGTTTACACTAGGCAAGTTCCTGGCGCCAGAACCTTGCTCGCCACATATTGCTCAGTGTAAACCGTGAAGCAATACAAGGTCAATTGCCCATACAATGTGGCGCGTTAGATAGAGCAGTGCGCTATCCCGAAGCCACAACATCAAAGAGATTTGACTGTCAGATAACTGTCACGCCTCGGAGTTGATAATTCCCAGATGCGACGCATTTCTGATCCAAACATATGACACATTTCTAAAGTACAGAAGATGTAAATTCTTTAAGATTTCTCGGATTTTTTGGCAGAAATGGGTAATTAATTATAAAAAAGCGGTAAACGTTTGAGGGACTGGAGACATTTTGTGGCGTAGTGAAAACATGCGAATGTTCTGAACCATAAATCTCTGCTGAATGTGTGGTTCAAGAAAGATGCCTTGTGTAGACCAGCCTTAAAAGAATTTACATCTTCTTGACTTTATAAATATGTCATATGTTTGCATCCGAGATGCCTCGCAAACCGCGCTTAGTCGTGTACATTAGGCAAGTTTCTTGAGCAATACATTAATCAAAGATTTATGGCTCCGAACATTCGCGTGTTTTCACTACGCCGCAATAGGAGCAATCCGTGTTTACCAACAAATGCCAGAATCCCGCGCATGCGCAGTGCTCTGGGTGGCAGAAGTACCCAAAATATAGCGGGATCCATAAGCAACAACAGTGATGCAACCAAACTTTAAAGTCAATTTTATGATTTAGGGGAACTTTAATGTGATAGAAAATGAAATATTTATGAACTCGTTTATCATTTAAATATGTAGACAATATTTTAAAATCTTACAATATAGAGATCGTGCAAATGAGGGCCTGCTATTGTATCAATATTATCATTGATATTCGTCGTTCTATTTATCCGAATGTTCGAAATATATTTCAAAATTATGATTAGATAACTACGGAACTAAGATAAATTTATTTTTATATCATTTGCTCAAATTCAAAAGCAAACCACAGCACTTATTAAGTAAATCTTAAGCTATTACAATGAACACAAAAAAGTTCAAAAACTATACATGTATATATCATTAGAGTGTTTTATCAAACTGAATCTTTGCATTTGTTTCATTCTTAAACATTGTTTTGGACAAAGATTACACATTGACCAATGGTAGAAAGGCTTAAAATATTATTTTTTGATTGTTCCATCAAAATCGACTGTTCATGGACATCGATTTTTAGTAATATATTTATTACGTAGCATACCCAAAGTATCTTCTCAGCATTTAAAACAATGTTATTAGTTCTTTGGTTCATATCCATAATATTTCAAAGCAATATAAATCCATAAGAAAATATGTTATTGTACGACAGATATATTTTTATTCTAATATTTTGTAACTGAAACTATTCCTTCAATGAAACTTAACAGACAACATGCATGTATAAACACCGTCTTGACCTTAACTTTACAAGTTTTTTTTTTTCAAAATGGAAATAGGCGCTTAAATATAGCGGAACGAGTAGAACTTTTGGTGTCTGGATAAAAAAAAATGTGACATCTCATGGCCAAACTTAGCTGGAAAGCGGGGACTGGTGATAAGATACTGTTTTTATTTACGAAGAAACATGTGGGAAAAAGGCATTATAGACCTACTCCTAATATCAAATTAAACTGCTTATAAATTCTCAATTTCCTGGATATTTTTTATAAAATATAGCTTATGGTGATAAAGAAGGGTTGGATTTTAGATTATCTTAATCAAGCATGTTAAAAACCTATCAGAAAACCATCATTTTCATGTTCAAACAACGCATAAATTGGTATGAAATGATAGCAGAAAAACAGCTCAAGCCACCCGGAACACTTTAGCCCTTTAAAAAGCTGTGTGTGACGTCACGCGGATTGTAGCTATATGTCTCCAGTCATTCAAACGTTTACCGCCTTTTTATAATAAATGACCCATTCCTGCAAAAAATCCGGGAAAACTAAAAGAATTTACATCTTCTGTTACTTAAAATGTGTCACATGTTTGGATCAGAGATGCGTGGCATCTGGGAATTATCAACTCCGAGGCGTGACAGTTATCTGACAGTCAAATCCTAATGTAAACGCCGCTATAAGCCATATATGTCATTCTCGTGTTGCTATGTGTTACTATGGCAACAGCCAGGGCAACAATGACAGCTTGTTGTTATGGGCGATCTTATGACCCACAAGGTGTGAAAAGCAGTGATATGGGCTTTTTTATTAACCGTATGTAGCCGCGTCATATATATCAGCAAAACTGTCTGAGTTATTTGTAAACAACGACCTTTTTCGTCTAAACAGCTGTGGGACGTGTGTATATATCAAGGCACGGATCCAGATATATTTTTGAGGAAATGAAATTTTCAATGATCTGGTTGAATTTGATTATTCACAACCATACAATTTGGCAACATTTCAGACGCAGGCATTAAAGGTTCAATTTCTTAGGACTTGTTTTTTTTACCAAATTGAAATATGTTTCTTTTTACATAAATGTCGCTCTAGGCCCTGACAGACTTCTAGGACCGAATAGGTCTACTTCGATGACACATGTCGTAAAAACGTTGTGTTTAACTGGGAATTGAAGAACATTTTTTTAAACCGAAAAACCAACATACAAAGAAAAGCCCATCTGAAGACCCTATAACCCCACAATATTTCAATTACAAAATGGACAACCGGTTTTCCGCCACTGGCTACATCAACCAGGCAGCAGACATAAAATGTATGTTCTTAGCGCCTCTGTTACACTTTTACAGCCCATAAAATAGTTTTTAGCTTAATTGGTAGACATGACTTTGTTCTTTCTTCCTTCTCTCAATGTAATTTAAGACGGCTGTCCAAGGTTTATTGGCGTTGATTTATGCGAACGTAATTATAGAGTCAGGCTACGCACAAATGTTACTACATAACCTTCATTACTATTTCGTGTTTTCGTTCTGTTCAAGCAAATTATGGGGAGCTACTGCTGCTACCGTATGTAACAACGTAAACGCGAATTCATCATTTCCACAATGTTTATGATAGGTTAACATGTTGTATGCAAATTTATATGTTTGTAGATTCAACCATAAAATATATACATTACAGGATTTCGAGAGAGAACCCGATTCGGGCTGTTTTAAGCAACATCCTAAGCCTCCTCCTGAGCTAGATCTATTTAACGTCCAACGATTGTCATTTAGAAGGTTGGAATCAAGTTGAGAAATCTAGAATATAGTACAATTTACATTCAAGATTCGAATCCAAAGATCTCTGAACTTCAACATCTACCCGCGAATGCTGGAACGATTCATTAGGCGCGCTGGCTATCGCTATTTTGACATTTCGCATACGCCTTCGACGTCGAGAGTGCAAACAGATGAGATGCATTTCGAGTACCGATCCTTCTGACAAATACGTTAACAAACTTACTCGTATGTGTGTATGTTCAGGTGTTTTACAGGTGTAACGTTGCGCACGTTTACACAAAGGCCTATACAGTGTATAAGGCGTTCGGAAAACATGTGTGCACTTCACATGTAAAATGGACTTTTCAGCTTTTCAGACTTTTCAACTTTTTTGAAGGATATAAGATCTTGTAAATCAAAAATTATATTTTTTCATTAACTTGCTCATAACTTGTATATTTGGTGGTACGTTGGGCTATATTCATGAATGGATGAATGTCAGGAGAGCAAACAAATTCTCATAATTTGTGTAGGCCTACTTCTTTGCCATTTCATTTCTTGAAGCATGTGAGTTATTTTCGAGTTCAAATGGCAGAGCGTAGGATTCTATCTTTATATCGGAAACGTGCTACGAATTTACGCTTTGCGTTTGATGTGCTCAAAGCAATTAAGTTTTTCTCGTTCATTAACTTTTCCTCTTTGTACTTGTGGATCGAGTAATTTGATGTATGTGGGCTTGTGTTTACAAACAAATAGCAATCAGACACGACAAAACTATTTTGATAAACTTTTTTCTCATGTCATTTAATCAAAAGGAGATTTTTTGAGTCTTCTATTTCATATAACTCTTGTTGCAAACTAGAGCAAGATACTCGTAAATAACATCCACCGAACGCCCAACCAACACCGTCCATCCCCTTGACCGAACCCCAACCAAATGATCAAACGACAAAACTGCCATGCTTAGTGTTTTGTATATTCTCTCAATTTCCATCATATCCTTCTTAGGGCATTTGCAATTAAAGACCCTTACCGGACTATAAAAGCAGGGGATCTGGCTTTCATATGCAAATTTTACTCGTTTGAATTTGAAACTACTCGTGCTCACCATTTTCATTGTTTATTCAACTTTTCTCGTAAATCAGGAATCGAAACTTATAGAGTTTATGACGTTCACATGCATCATGATAGCATGTACCACCTTTAATATTTTTTAAGAATTTGGAAAATGTATTTTGCACAAAATCACAGTTTTAGGACTTGAAAATATACGGATTTTCAAATGTTTCGAAATAAAAAGATCGATTTCATTTCATTTCAAGCCAAATAGAGGCTATTTAGATACCAAAGCTGCAGTGTCCTATTCACACATATCAAAGATGTTTCAATGATCACTCGAAATG
>LQRL01065233.1:1916-18424 GCA_001703475.1 Hydroides elegans | reverse complement strand
TCTACAAGAGAAAATGCAAAAACAAAAGGTAAGAGATAATATGGTTTACAAAAGCCCCTTTTATTAATTGTTTTGTCATGAATATGAAATAATAGCACATGAAATAACAAAATTTCCAAAAACAAATGTATGAACAAAAACCTTTAAAGAAAAGAAGGTAAAATTCGGTTTACAAAACTTGTTATGCAATTGCAAAAGCCGACTTCAAGTATATTTTTCATTTTTTCCTAATCAAGGTATTACATATATATTGTGTTTATAAAGATTTAAACTTAAAACTTAGTCAAACAATTAACATTTCGTATGGTTGTTAAATTATACATCCTAACAGTATTCAAGAATGAAAGGTTCTAGTTAATGCTATATCACTTGTGATGACATAAAAATGGCATTTGATCTTAATAATTGATATTGAAATTCTGTATCGTAAATTAATGAACAATGTTTATATTAAATATGTTACATATGTTAACATGTTAATTTTAAAATTCGCAGCGCGGCACAAATTATCATATAAATATGTTTCGTAGTCAAGATCAAAGCTGAACATTACACATTTTCGTATTTTCATTTCTGCTACATTCTTCCATTAATGTGTCTTATTAACGTTTGATTGGTGAAATATCTGATAATCACTTTAATATTTTTATTGACTTGCTTTAAGTTGTTAAATCACAATGATAGTTTCTAAACTTACAGATTGGTGCCTAATGAAGTCGCATCGCGCCATTAAATGGTTGTTTCTAACGTACAGTTTATGACAATCGCGTTTGAGTTTTCAATTGACAGCATGATCCATTAAGATCAGGGATTGCATCCTAAAGTTTATTAGATACAAAATTTTTATATTATTTTCTCTTCATCAAATATTCATTTTAATATCCATTGAATTTAATATTACACAAATAACAAACATTGCTCGCTCCTGTATCTATTTAGCTCATTTGAATCACAACAGCTAGGATAAAAACAAAAGAGAGCAAAAAAGCATCATGTAAAAATGTTATTTTCTATTGATAGACGTTTTATCTTAGTGTTCTATCAGTCCATGTGTTATAATCAGTCCTTCTAGTATTACAGACAAAAATATAGAACATGAAAAACAGAATATGAACTTGGTATTTGAGCCACTAGAGGCATAGTTTACGACTTAAGAGCATATCCCCCATATTTCTCCCATATTGATATATGTCATAACGGTATCAATTAAATATTAATTAGTAATATCAGAGTCGCTGTATATTCTAGTATCAGTGAGCACCCGTCTGTGATATAACATTGTGGTCAGCGACAATGCTTCCTTGGTATTCGGGCAACCTAAAAATTTATCTTCTAAAGGCTTTGAAATAAACTTAATTTGATATAGAGGTAATAGAATGTATTTACAGTCATAAGGTCTTTCATATAAGCCAGTTCGTTCATACAAAAACAGAAAAAAATCCAAGATCAAATAGCGAGAAAGCAAATTTCAAAGACATCAATAAGATACTCAATGCAATGTTGGCTCAATATCCTTCTGTTTCCGTGACAATAAGTACAAAAGGTTCTAAACTTATTCATGAGTGCCAAAATTGTAATGTCTTCCCGACGTCAGAGGATTTCGTCCCTAGCTGTGAACTGCAACAGACACGTATGAAATAGCTAAATGCAATATTGTTGGGAGCTATGTCAACATACTTGCACAGCATGATTAAGTTAAAAAAAAACCTTGAAACACTGCGTGATGTCTATTGTACAACATCAAATTACACCAAAAGTTTCTAATCCGTACGAAAATCGCTTTGCATGTTCAAACCAATGATATTTTGTCAGAAAATGATAACGAGGTGAAAGTGCATGATTGTATCTTTTAGGTATTATTTCTATTTAAAATTACAGCGGTAGGAATTGATTATAGGAGGCTGTGCGTCAGGTATGTCAGGTTTTATTTAGAATGTTTTTGTAAGTTTCGGAGCAATGCTAAATAACTTATTCAAGCTAAACATAGTCATGGTCAAACACCAGGTGACCTTAATACAGAAGTCGCTGACCCCCAATATCATATGATAGACATGAACTCACAAATAATTATATATTGAGCAAAATTTCAATATCTAATTGGCGATTAATTGATGCATCTATAACATGTATGAATATAGCAGAAATACTATCCTAAAAAGTTAGAAATATATACTCCCAATAAAAAAAATGTTTGCAGTGGCTCAAATACCAAGTTATGTCTCTTTTGCATTTATAACCTTTGATTTTTGTCTAAAAACAATCAAATATATTAAATGTTCACATGTATTTACCTGGTTTCGATATCACGCTTATCTAGCAAAGTTCTTTTGAGTTATGAAAAAAATCATACAAAAATACATGCAAGAAATATTGAATGGCAACATATACTGTGCAAAAAGGGTGAAGCCCCTTCCAGTTTAACCATTAACAAACGCAGTAAAGAACACTTGAGACAGATTTCTATGCATTAAAAAGCAGTTGTTTTACTGTATTTTATTCAGGACTGCAATATGTTTCTGATATCATTGGTACCAATTTTTATGCAAAGCAAGTTGTTCCAGCAGGTGATTCATAAGCGAATTCAAGATACCTGTTTGCCATAAACATTACTATGGCACATAATCTATACCTCCAATCGTCATAAAATAACCATCTTGAACAAGTCTTATCATAGCAATATCAGTCATGTATACACTGATCACCTGGACCTACAATATGCCGTTATGAAAACATTATAAAACTGTAGTGTATCAATTACTGCATGGATTAATGGCAACAGCATGAGGGACGCTTACCCTTTTATTGTCAGTATATACCACAATGATTGCTATGATTTCGGTGGTGAATAAAATAAGTTGGCGTTGAGCAAACTGCGTATTCAATGATCCATCTTTTTCTTAAATTATGTATTCTGTTCGGTTATTACGGCGAAACCACGTGAAGCCGTTTAAATGATAGGTATGGAATTCCCTCATTCATACTTTGTCAGTAAGGAACAAATAATATATTGTACACATATAGCTATTGTTTTTATACATCATTATACATCATTATAACATACTATTTTACTACGTTGCGAGTAACATTACCACCATTTGATACATATCCATAAATTAAATCTCATTCGTATGAAATACCAGAAAACTGCCAAAAAATATCATATTTTATGTTCTACAAAAAGGCCTGCAAAAACATATTGTAAAAGATAGGATAATTTACATAAAAGAGCGCTGTGCATACTTGTAAACAAAATACAATTTCAACTTTTTCCTACATCGGCTTTATTGTTATTTAGATTACCAATAATTAGCGGACTTTGTCGGAGTACAACAAATATGTGTACCACACTTTTATATTTATCACATTAGCAGACTATTTGGCCAATGAAACTTACTGCATACATTTTTTAAATAAATAGATGAACCACAAGAAAGAGCATTAACCACTTGTCATTTTTTCATTATTGGTGCCCGTGGGTCAGCTTAAGATGGGAATTTATATTCTTAACAAATCAGTAAACTATTGATTTAAGACTGACTGTAAAAACGGTTAGTGAGTTTGATATTTAAATTCTTAAACTGCTTAAGGGTTCAAATAAGTTTGTCATTTGATCGCAAAGGACTTAATTGTTGCCATCTATATATGGACCTGTATTAAATTACTTTTCTCAAAATGCATCAATTTATGTGAACATTTTGATGCCTAAAGCCCTTAATAAACACAGTTGTCTTAGTAGGCCGTAGACCATAATCAATGTTGTTGCAGTAAAGTCGGTAGAGCGCCGATATAATCTATTTGTGTTATATATACTTTGAGCTGTCTGATAACACCAATGTGTTTAGATATGGCAATATCTGATTGCGAAGCAGTTTGTTGATAGAGTGTTTTTTTAACCGCAAATGCGGATGTTTACAAATATCCTAGCTGTCGTAGTTACGTTTCGATTTTCCTTTTTTTGTGACAAGAGTTTAATATGGTTGCACAAAAAAAGCTCAAACATGATTATCCCAAACGTCTCCTATATCTTATATTTGCAAATGGGTTCTATATTTTTTTTTAAATAATTCTGTAAAGGTAAGACGTCCTGATCGGATTACATCTAGTATCTTGTTGGTGCTCAACAAATGTCTATTAATTGAATCGTCCTTTATGGTAAGGACATAATAGTGGATCATGTCTAATACCGTTTGAGCGACGAATCCGTGTTATTCGAGGATTTCACTCGACTCTATGTTAAAAGATCCTAAAGATGACTCATTAAGCTCCGAAAATGGCTCCGAGTGGAGGCATTTGACGCAATGGTGACATAGCTATTTGACGTAGTTGTGTGTCAGCTTATACCGAGATGTTGGTCGATGTCATCAGTACTGCATTAAGGGACAAGTTACGTGAGAGGGGATTTTTAACGGGGTAGTTTTCCGCCGGGGTAGGCTTTTCACCTAGCGAGCAAAAAAATCGGAGAGGAATTTCCGAAGTGGTAACTTAATAAATAATTCGATTATTTAGATAAATATTTCTAATTTCATTATGTTATTATACAGATAAGATTGAAATAAAAATATTTCAATGATATATACGAGTGATCCGTATTTCTGCAGTTATAATTCAAAAGGTGGACAATTCTAAGACTTTGCATGAATCCGCATGCATTTGATTTCCCTAAGGGTGTGAGACAGTGTACAAATCACCAGTAACACATTTTGGTTGCTTATGAATGCTACGATCATACACAGATGGAACTGTAAAACTGACGTAAATAGCCTCATTTATAATATTAATTATGGTTTATGAGACATTTGTCCAATAAACGGAAATTACTCCACATAATTCATAAAATAAAATATCATATACTTAATTTGCATAAACCATTTGCCGTTTTAAGTTGTGCCCATAATCCAGCTGGAACAGAAAAAAATATTGTTATATATCAGATAGATTTCAGGCTTTGATTACGGTTATTGTATTAGGTATTTCATTACAAAATTAATGAGCTTCTCATCTGATAAATGTCAATTAC
This sequence comes from Hydroides elegans, assembly GCA_001703475.1. NCBI lineage: Eukaryota > Metazoa > Annelida > Polychaeta > Sabellida > Serpulidae > Hydroides > Hydroides elegans. The sequence goes on along the minus strand of LQRL01065233.1, from coordinate 13,407 downwards.
AATTCTAAATTATATACTAATTGTTTCTTTGAGCTCATCCTATGAAAAGTTACAAACGCAAATATATCAATGGCAACATGGTTGTCAAATGAAGCGCCTTTGATTTTTTTAATACCCGACAATCAAAATGAGAATGCTGATGGATACTTTCTTAAAATGCATGGTTATCTTGCAAATCCTTATCCTAGCCACAAAAAAACTGTTTTGTTGTAGTCAGGTGAATGTGAAGCACCGAAATCTTGTTTCATGTCTAGTATATCTATAAAACCTGACAAAACTCATGCCTTAACAGATACAGTAGTTTAATTACAAAGCAGTTTGCTGATAAACTCAATATATTTCTTGCTTGGCAAACAACTTTCTATGAACGTCAGAGTTGTCTTAAACTGTTATTATTATCACTTAGAAAGTAATTTATGATACAAAATGCCAGACAAACGTTCTTTAGAAAAAGTGGCCGTAACGTCTCATTGCTGAGTGCAAGTGAAATCAGGCGCAGATCAAGACAATATTATAATAATACTTCATGCTTTCAGGAACATACGGGAAATTATTGCCCCGACTGCGAAAACCTGAGGTCCCTTCCGGGCGTTCTCTCGAGGGGAAGTAATTTTCTCGTATTTTCCCAAAAGCTTGTAATGTTATTTTATTAAATGTTTTTTGTTGTGTTTGTACTGTGAGCATGGACTTATGAATAAGACACAGCGTAATATTCAAAACTCTAAAATATGAATTTTTAGTACTAAAAGGTCAATCGACATGAATCCGGATAGGGTTACGTTCAGAACAAAAAGATACAATTAATGCTTCAACATATGCAAATTAGTATTGTGACGTGATTATTTCGTCACCGGGAAAATACGGCTTTTTAAAGCCTAGTGACATGTTATATGTTTTCTTTATAAACAAATTAACGTCGAGGATGTAAGAATGAACCTAGGAGTACAAATTATAGAAAATAAAAGACGAAACGGGGGCGCCAATTTATTTTCGATATGGCGTTAAAGGCGAAACAAGAGTGCGTCAATCTAATTGCAAGAAAATATGATGTCGCTAAGATGTCAATGTTGTTACAGCGAAGATTCTCTATTCTTGTTCCATTATCAATTAGGTCTTATATTATAATCAAATCTGCAAGAACGACGTGCTATGAAGTACGTTACAATAATATGTTCTTCTGTAAGTGCGATTGAGAGTAGGTATGTATAAAGATATATATTGTATAAGCTGTATAAGGAGTTGATGGTATAGTGTAAAAGTCTGAGTGATACTGCACTTTTTTATTTAAGCGATAAAATATTAGCATGGTGGGTCTAAATTCACGCCTTGAGAGACATTCGTATTGGATCAGGGAGTAATAAAACTTCATACAACAATCAAACAACATTCTTAAATTCCTATCCGGAACATAATGTGCAGTTAAATATCTATCTTTAGTATTTGAGATTGAAATGCAATTTGCAAATAGCCAAAATTACGGTTGACATTTGTATGCAATGAAATAATCCACAAGCTTTTGTAGTAATATCAAATTTTGAATTAGAACATACTCAAAAAGAGCTTTTGACGTTCATGGTACTTTGTGTAACCTAGGAATGGCCGTTGAGTGTGTCGATCAACACTATATATGCTTGTCATGTTATGATAACACATGCCTGATGTACTTAGTTGCTTGCTTACATTCCGCAATTGTTAACGCACTTAAATTAAAAAATGACGGCTTTGGGCAATCATCAATAATACGCATTGCATGTATCAGTGTCTTAAAGTTGTAGTTAGTTAGAAAGAGACATATCGGAAATTGTATGAGTATGTCATCATAAACATTTACAATAGAAGTAATGACTATTAAATAAAACATCACCTATAGATTGTTATATATTCATTCAGCGACGTTGGTGCCAACCTTTGACCGCAGTGATATAATTGCGATTGTTTGGTATGATATCGAATGTGGTGTTGCATAGCGAAAATAAATTGTCCTTGACTATTGTTATCCATAAGACATTTTATAAAGTAAGAATACACATCTTATTAGGTCCTTGATGAGACCTTCTAACAAATATTGTTAGCAGTCATAAGTGTGTTACTATATATTATGGTTTAAAATTATTGTTATTAATGTGATAAATCCTGAAAAAATAACTTGGAATTCAACATTTAAATAGTAAAAGCATAATAGACCTCACTATTCATCTCTATATATAACTAATATACAGTTTTGTCTTAATATTCTACATATGTAGCGCTCGGTATTAACGTGTTATTACCAAAATTGAATATCAATTCCTCAATAGTATAAGCATACGATAATGTTTTCACATATATATGGGTAATTGTTCATCACTGTTTATATTCTAATAAACTTCTATAAACCGGTTTATATATTTACACGGAGAAAATTATATTTATTAACAGCAAAACAATACGCTTCTAAACATATTTCAAAGTTAATGTTATCATAATTGTTCTCAACACGCAATTTAATTCGTTTGTAATTGAAAAATTCTAATGACTGTTATTTCTCATATCTCTATTAACACAATTCGTATTCATTTTTAAATCGTTTTTGATTGATTAAAGAAAGGGGAACATAATTCTCTTGACTGCCATCTTGTCGTTAAACCTAAAGAAAAAACTTTAGAAGTTGCATAGCACCATTTAACTTCAATGAGAAACGCGACATTCCATACAATATATAATCACTTAACTCCTTTATTGCATTTTTTTCTGTTTTGCCTGAGGACAAAGTAATGTTCTGTTTAATTCATTTACTTGAATAATTGGCTGTAAAGTCATTCAATTAGCATTCAATTCACTTCCATGAAAGCATCCATCGTCTTTGTTTTAATTAATGTTTTGAACGGCATCGATATTAGATACTTTAAACAATTCTGTGATTAAATTATACATTATAATCAGCAAATGCATTCCTCGTTAGCTTAACCACCAAAATTGAAATTATATAAGTATCACAATAACAATTCATATGTTTTTTTTCCTATTAGAAGAGAACATACACCGTACAATGTTAACAAACAGTAAATTTTGGTCATGCGTTTGTACCCCATTGTTTTTTATTGCTGTTACTGTCTAATTCTTGATCTTTTGTTCATCAAATAAAAAAAATGAACCCAATTGTAATGAAAGTAAACCGCAAAAGTTGAAATAGCAAATAGCTTTGCAATATAAAGAAATGTTATTGTGCTGCTCGAACTGCGCTCTTGCAATTTTAAATTTTCAAGTAGTGGCTTAAAAAATCGTGTGTTCAAAATAACCACTTTGCGAATATAGTTTATTCAATGGATTGGTAAATGAAACAAATCAAGGTAACCTAAACGGGGCGTATTTTCATTTGCACAGCTTTTAGTGAATACTCCAAGCCATGCCAATGAAACCACATAATGCCTCGTGGGTATCCAACATCGTCTGCGTTTTTGTAGGGATTATTCAAAAGAGCCCACCCACATGCATGACTGTTATCATACCAAAACCCTGACCCATATAGTTGTGCACAATGGCGAGGTCGCCACAGGTCATTGTATTCATTAGGTGTTTTGAAATAATTAGATTTTGGAAAACGTTGTTTTATATTGTATGCATTTGGTGTACTGAAATATTCAAATTTTGCCTAGTGCATAGAATCACCACCGACATTGCCACTGCACTCACCAAGTAGCAGTTAGAACCTTTCAGACTCATCGAGAACACGGAAGGTCGAGTAAAGCGCGTATCGTTTCTCGTTGCTCCAATCTTCCAGATCGATCCTAAGTTCGTATGTTTAATCGCCACCGGTAATTTTTGCTAGGTTCTGGTTACCTAACCAGACGTTACCGGTGAGACTACCAAAGCCGTCGCGGTATTCGTTCCACGTGCGGTTGAAGCTGACCGAGTCATCTTGGCGACGCTGGATCACCAACCAACCTGGGCCACCGTTTGCGTTATCTTGGTCGCAATACACATCGATCGTCTTGCGGTTGGATTCGGGATTGCGAGACGCAAGAAACATAGAGCAGGGTTCATATGCGGTGTAGACTCCACTGCGGATTTTCCCAAGAGCGTAGATATCTTGACAGTTCTCTAGAAAGGATTCGCCGTCTAGAGAGGACACGGAAGTTGTGATGACTCCGTTAATCGCAGTTGAGGGATTGGTTGTTTGAGTCAGAGAGGGTCTCGATATAAGTTGTTCATCCAAAGGAACATTATCATTCAGGGCGGAATCAATAGCAGCATCAGCCTCTTGACTCTCGGGTGTTGCGATAGTTGTGTGAATTACAGCGCTTTTGGTAAGTGAGTAAGGACGCTATCTACTTTTTTAAGCATTTGTCTGGCAAAAATCAAATTTTGATGAGCGATTTGTTCTATTTTGCTGGTAAGCTCTTGTTTTAGGTCGGCTAACTTTTCAGTCACTGAGTTACTGAGTTCGGTCATCAGGCTTGCAATATTGTCCCTTTGACTGTTGATAGTTTTTGAGCTCTCTTCCATTTGGGTTTCAATGGTTTGAGTTTTGATGGTCAGCGTTTGAATTTGTCCATTTAGCTCTTCAAAGTAGCTCCCGGTTTTAGTTGCTAGGTTTTGCAATTGGTCACTTTGACTGGAAACTATTCTAGTAAGCAATTGGATTGTTCCGGTTATTTCTTCAATTATATCGTCTTATCCGGTTTTAGTCGCAAGCTCTTCCATTTCGGTGCAGATGGTCTCATGTTGATTGGTCACTTTTTGAGATATCTCATCCATTTTAGTTTCAATGCTTCGGCTTTTGATGGTCTGGGCTTGAATATGTCCGGCTAGTTCTTCAATGACATCATCGAGTTGAGCTTTACTTGCTAAGTTTGTCATTCCGTTAGATAAGAGTTCTTCATGATTGGTCACTTTTCTTGAGATTTCTTCTATTTTAGTTTCAATGCTTTCACCTTTGATGGTTAGGGCTTGAACATGTTCGGTTAGTTCATTAATGCCATTATCGATTACTGTTTTTGTTGCTAGGTTTTGCATTTGGGAGCTTTGGCTAGTAACAATTCTGGTTAGCACACGAATTTGTCTGGTAAGTTCATCAAAAACATCATCAAGTTCGGGTTTTGTCACTAAGCTGGCTATTCCTTCAGGAAGGAGCTCACTTTGATTGGACACCTTTCGTGAAATTTCTTCAATTTGAGCTTCTATGTATTCGCTTGTCAGGGTGAGCGGTTGAATTGTTCTCGCTAGCTCTTGACTGATATAATCAAGATTGGCATTGGTCGCTAAATGTTGTAAATGGTTGTTTTGGCTGGTAATTGTTCTGCTTAGTGATCGAATTTGTCTGGTTACTTCTTCAATGATATCGGCGTGTTCAGGTTTTGGTGTTAGGTTTTCAATTTCGGTAGAATTTAGGTCATGTTTTGCGCCATCTCTTTCATTTGACTTTCAATGCTTTTGCTTCCGATAGTTAAAGTTTGAACATGTCCGGATAGCTCTTCAATAACATTAGCTAGTTCACTTGTAACCGCTATATATCTCGTTTCGTTAAATATGTGTTCATTTTGATCGGTAACGTTATTGCAGATCGATTCAATTTTAGTTTCAATACCTTTGCTTTTGAGAGTAAGTGCCTGAATATATCCGGTTGGGTTTTTAATGACATAATCGAGGTCGGTTTTAGTCGCTATAGATTTTGTTAGAGTGGAGCTCATTTTTATTGGTCACCGTTTTGGAAATGAGTTCAATTTGAGCTTCAATGCTTTCGCTTTTAAGAGTAAGCGCCTGAATTTGTTCGGTAAGTTGTTCAATAACAGTATCAAGCTCTGATTTTGTCGCTAAGTTTGCCATTTCGCTAGAGAGCAGCTCCTTTCGATTGGTCACCTTTTGGGAGATCAGTTCGATTTTAGTTTCAATAATTTCGCTTTTGAGGGTTTGCACTTGAATTTGTCCGGTTAGTTCTTCAATAATATTATCGATTTTGGTTTTAGTCGCTAAGGTTGCGAATCCGTTAGAGATTAAATCAGCTTGGCTAGTCACAGTTTGCTCCACCAGATCCATTTGAATTTCAAGTCTATTGAGCTTAGTTTTTCTCAAAAGATGGCGGGTAGTATTAGCGAGTAGTTTTTTGTTTTGTGTGGCCAACTGACCAGTGACATTGTGAATGTAGGATAACAAGCACTGGGTATCCAAACTAGCTTGTCTGCAGCTTTGTATATGCACAAGACGCGACGAAACAGCCAAAAGCTGGTATGCACATAATATTAGCAAAACTATTTTTAATTCCATCATTAATTCGTTGTTTTGTCATTGAGATTATGACGATAACTTTTGAGTTGTTATTGAAAATATCAACAATTTCTTATGGTATATCAAATCTTAAATAATTCTAAATACAAATAATATATTATATATTCATTTTCATTAATATCCATTGAAATATTCATTTAATTTTTATAACACAAAATACGATTTTTTTTCGTTTTAATCTGGTTAGATATTGAATTTCCTTTGTATCACATTAAATCATTATATTTCTTATAGGGCGATATTCAAAATAAAATCACATATGAATGTAAGTTTGCGTTATCTCAGAACTCCATTGGACCAAGATATACAACATATTCTTCAATCCTTTAGTGTAATAAATTGTAATTGATAACCGGTCGTATATGCAAAAATCTCGATTTGTATTTTCACAAAATATATTCCACTTTTAAATAATCATATTTCGAGACTATTTGTCCGATGAAATTAATATTGCTTTATATGGTAAGAGATGGATGTATCTAAACACATAACCGCATTAACCATTCGTCCTATTTCGTTTATTTTTTCATAAAATATATTTTTTTCACTCAAGATTCTAGCAATTTATGTGAGGGCATTTATAGAGAATACAGTAAATATTTGTGGTATGTCCCTTCAAGTATCAACCAATTTTTACACAGATAAACTGAAAGCCGAGAAAAACAAAGGGATGTGTGTAACATGGTTTCATGTGCAAAATCAGAGATTAATGCTGAATTAATAGTTTTCCAGATTTCAGATAATGGTCGGACCATGTCGGAATATATATATTTCATAAATAGGCGATCGGAGGACTCCACATATTATATATAAACAAATGTGTAATCGCTTTAACCATTCGTCCTACATCATATTTAGTGTCCGCGGGTCATCTAAGGGTGGGAATGTTCACCATTGAGAAGAGTACTTCACGAGTTCTAGTTAGAAAATGTGTTCCACATTTGGCTTGCACATTTATATGTGATGTTTTCTAGCTTGCAGAGGAGAGGAACACCTTATTTGGTCGTGAAGTGCCCTTCTATTGATTTAGGTCTATGGAAACGGTTATTTGTTTCAATTTTTAACTTCTAAAGCGAATGAAGGGCAAGTTTTCTTTTTAATCTCAATAAACATTTTATTTGCGAAACAATATCAAAGATTCAATAATTGACCACCTATATATATAACATTTTATGAACTATTTTATCAAAAACGCATAAATTAATGTGAGCACTTTGATGCATACAACCCCAAATAAACACAGTGTCCTGATAATCCATATCCTAGTCTAAACACATGTTGCATTTAAGTGAGTGAAGAGACATGATAATCTCTCAGCCTCATATATTTTTTTGTTATGTGATAACACAAATGCGTTTAGTTTGGCAGTATCTGATAACAGAGCAGCAAGCTGATAGACTGTTTTTTAACCGCAAACTCGGATGTTTACAAACAAATATCGTAGCTAGTTTTTGGTTTACATTACCTAAATTTTTGAACATTAGAGTCCTATACTTTGTTATAATAGTTCAAATCAATATCTTTTTTTCTGGATTTTTCACTAAAAGCGACCAAAAAAGTGGCCACTTTATATGTTTACCCTGTCATCACACATTTCCAATATGTGAAGGGTACCCTACGAGCTGTTCCTCATCAAAGGTGTTCCCCTGTCGCGGTGGTTTAGTTGTCGCCGGTGAAATAGTTGTCGACAACAATTTCGATGAGAACGGTGCATCGAAAAAGTTGTCGCGGTGAAAAAGTTGTCGTTTCTTATCTAATCCCTTCAGCTATGTAAACACAACCCCTCCACTTATGAGTTGATCCTAATCCCCTGAGTTTCATGGCATTTATTATGTTAATGAATTGAATGAAGGCTTATGAAAGAGGGCAATGTCAAACTCGTCATGTATTGGAACAATAAATATGCAACCAATATTTCAAAGCATTTTATATATTAATAGAAAAAAACATCGTAAACCACACTCAAGTCTTATGAATAAGTCTTCTCGTAATGAATACCAAATACCTTGTACATTGAAAACAGTTATAAATGCTATATCTAAACACATATAATCGCTACATATAGGGCGCAACTACATAAGAAAAATGAGCCATCTAAAATAAAGAAAATATGAGTAAAAACAAACTGATTTTGGAAAACAAACGCCTCCAGTGTAACCGATTTTCCTTCGAAATATCGTTTAAAGACCATAAAAAATGAAAACATACTATTCCGCTTAAACAAGACATTTAATTGTTTTGTATTGTAATTAAATGAATCAATTGTAATTTAGATTAAAATTGATGATTTTTTGTTTTTACGCAATTTCGATGTAGCGAGAATGGGTTAAAACAATAAACTAAAACCCTTATATTTTCAGAATATGTCTGCCCTAGTGTTTTCTTAAAACGGCAAAAAATATTTTCAAACGTTTTGAAAATGTTAGTAAGAATTCTTTGATTCTATAGTTTTCGTGTTTTGAGAATAACTCCAAAACTATAATTTTTCTTATTTTTTTTAAATTCTAGAATCTCTTCTCATCCCATAATACACATGCATGAATCACCAGGAGACGCCACTGGCTCCTAATAAACTAATAAGTAAGAAATTTAGCTTAAAATTGATTTTTTTGTGTTTTTATGCAATCTCGGTGTACCGAGAATGGGTTAAGACAATAAGTTAGAAACTTCATATTTTCCGAGTGTGTTTGCCTTTGTGTTTCCTACAAAACGCAAAATATTATTTTTTTTTAAGATAAGATAAGATAAGATAAGATTTATTTGTTGCAATCTACATAGAATGTGATTGAATTACTACAATTAAAAACATAGTATATGATATAACTTAGTTATAGCATATAATAATTTACAATATAAATTTAGCGACATTATTCAATACAAGATGACTAGATTGTTTTTAAGCATTTCTATCACAGTCATTGAAAGCTAAAAAGACAATATGGAATAAATGATGATTTGTATCGACTAGTTCTACATTTTGGAAGAGAGTGATTGTTTTGACGGCGAAGGCCGTAGGTTTTCTCCTGTTTCTTAGGGAGAAGGTCGTGTAGTACATCGTTGGGGTTGGCCATTTTCTTGAAGAACTTGCGGCATATTGAGTCTCGCCTTTTTTCCAGTGTCTCAAGTTTGGTTTTTTGTAGAGCTTGCTCGTATTCTAGATCCGGCATGATGATGTGTAGGGCTCTCTTTTGATCACATTCCAGAGCATATCGTTGGTCTTTGGTTAACGAGGTTGACCAAGCTGGGGTCGCATATTCGAGCTGTGGGATTATGATACTTTTGTGGAAGTGTAGCAGGTGATCGCGGGGTGCACCTGATCGTTTAAGTTTCTGAAGGAAGTATAGCTTCGAGCGGGCTTTTTTCACTATGCTTTCTATATGCACGTCCCATTTCAGATTGTCTTGGATGTGCAAACCGACCAGCTTGGCTACATGCACGCGCTCGATCCCCTCACCGTCGATCTCTATTGGGGGCGGGTTAGGCTTTTCTTTGTGAAATGAAATAACCATTTCGTGCGTTTTTTGCGTGTTAATCTTCATGTCGTTTTTGTGCGTCCATTCAGTCGTTTTGTTGATCGACGACTGTAGACTTTGGGAATTCGGTTCGGATTTTTTGATGATATCAAACGCTGTACTGTCGTCAACATATTTGAAGAGGGGGAGAGGTGGTTTCAAATCATCGATCAGCGCAAGGAACGCTTCCATGCCGAATATCGCACCCTGTGGTACTGCACCATTCAAAAACACTATATCCGATATGAAATCGCCTATCCGGACGTACTGCGATCGGCGCGTAAGGAAGGATGTGAACCAGCTGACGAGAAAGGGGGGTATACCGTTCGATTTCAGTTTCTCAAGCAAAATATTGTGGTTCACCCGGTCGAATGCTTTCGAGTAATCCAAAAACACTATGCGGACTGAATCGCCGTTGTCGACCGCTGTGTGCCACTTGTGGAGTAGTTTGACAAGCATATCCGTTGTCGATACTCCTTTCTTATTCCCGAATTGTAGGGGGTCCGATTTTGGCATATTTTCGGAATGTTTGAAATTTGTAGCAAAAATTCTTTAATTATTGATTTTTTTATGCGTTTTTTTTTAGAATAACTCGAAAACTATATATTTTACTAATTTGTTTGAAACTTTAAAATCCCTTCTCATATAAATCTGTGGAGGGGTAACTTTTACATGTGTTAAAACGTTTTACTTTGAGCCGATATTGTCCGATCTGCTCAAAGAATGATATGGCAAGTCTTTTATTGCTTAGAAAAACGATCAAATGGGTGTATGAGGCTAAGGTTTATCGGTTCTCATTAGTTCAATTATTTAAAGTTTATATTAAAATCACGGGGAAATATATTAATTGTATCAACCAGCATCATTAGCAGAAGACATAAGCATTATGCTTATCATGCGTTATCTATTAAAACAAGATAGCTAGCTGATAATACATTAATACAAACTGTAAACAAAACCCCGAAAAAAATCTCGCAAATTAATGATTTTGTCCCCGGTGAAAAAGTTGTCGCTCAAAGCGCAACCCCTCAGCACCCTTTATAAAGAGAATATAGAGAAACGACAACTATTTCACCGCGACAACTAAACCACCGCGACACCCCAGCAAATGAAAGCTGGCTTGAAGATTTTGAGGAAAGTCGTTCTAGCTTGGAGATTTTAGCCGTTTTAGGAACAGCTTTATTTGATATTTTTTTATTGTGATAATTAATAAGAATAATTGATTGCAAATTGATAGTAATTGCTTGCAATTGTCTTATAACCTGTTATTTGTAATAAATGATATGTGATTTGGTAAAATTCAATAGTTTTATTTTTGCAAAAGGTGTTTCTTTTCTGTTCCAAGCTCGCTAGAAAAGGAGAAACAGCTCAGCTGACTTGGAAAAAAGGAACACCTTTTTGCAAAATATTAACGTTCAAAAAGGGGTATTTTGTTGTTGTTAGTCATAGTAAAGTTGTTTTGAGGTGATTTGACAACTTTTTGAAAAAAATTGTCGTGGGGTACCCTTCATATGTTAATACCATAATAAACCTTGGTATCTCCCAGGTGTTTGATTGAAATTTGGGTTTTTGGAGTAAATTGTTATTGAAGTTATCATGGATTAAACAGTGGTGTCACTTTAAAAAAAAAACTGCAAATCAGCAATCGTCTCGAGTGAGTATGTAAGGCTTTATCGAATGAGGATTTCTAATAAGATCCTTCTTGGATGTATATG
>LQRL01065232.1:10113-22587 GCA_001703475.1 Hydroides elegans | reverse complement strand
AACGTGCATCCCCTTCTCCCCCCCCCCCCTCCCCTCTTCGAGCAAGAAAAATCTAGCAATCCTAAACCTTCATGATGTACTCCCATATTACTAACCTCGCTGTATTCTGATATTTGTTTGATGCACGAATTAATTAATTGATAGAATTCTATAATATATATTTTTTTTTCATTTGTAGGCGGCAAGTACGTGCCCCGTGCCGTCTTGGTGGACCTTGAGCCCGGAACCATGGACTCGGTCCGTTCGGGCCCCTTCGGCCAAATCTTTCGGCCGGACAATTTCGTCTTCGGCCAAGGGGGAGCCGGCAACAACTGGGCCAAAGGTCACTACACCGAGGGTGCTGAGCTCGTCGACTCGGGTAAGCAGATCGAACTGCTATTAAAAGATATGTAAACATGTAGTCCCTTCAGATGAAAGCCCAAATACTCCATTAATAATAATGTTGAACGTCAACAAATATCTGAAAAAAAAAATACGGCTGCAGTGAACGTTTGTATGATGTAATTTCAGATCCATGATCCGTTGAAAACATGTATATGGGGACATATTTGTGTATTTGATGTTTTGCATTAAAGTGAATTATGGTTCAATTGCAAAAAAAACTTAAAACGTCGATATGCATGATATACTTTTGAAAACCGAATTTCCCCTCAGTTCTCAATTTGGTTCAAAATCATAACTAGAGTTGCCGGTATCTGCGAAGGAGAATTGCTTTATGAGTTAAAAACGTATGTTTTGAGAATTTAAAGACATTATTTTGGAATATGTTTCCTTTCAGTGCTTGACGTGGTCCGCAAGGAGGCCGAGAGCTGCGACTGTCTGCAGGGCTTCCAGCTCACCCACTCGCTCGGGGGCGGTACCGGAAGTGGAATGGGCACACTGCTCATCAGCAAGATCAAGGAAGAGTATCCTGACCGCATGATGCTCACCTTTTCGGTGGTGCCATCGCCAAAGGTGAACAGTTTATTTTGTGACGCTGATTTTTTAAATGACAGAAACACTACAAGTCAGCCTCTCCCTGTTAAATACGGTTTGGGCGCGGATCCTCATAAGGGCGCACGCGGCGGGCGTTCCCCTAAATTTTTTCCTTCTTCTAATACGAATGGAAAATGATATTTAAAAAAAATATATCCAAACAGAAGAAACATAAATGAGTCCATAGATTTATACAAACTGATTTCACTGTGTTTTTATTTGTTTTTGGTTGAAGAAGGCCAATATTAAACAACGGATTTGTAAAACATGAATAATCATTCCTTCAGGTATCGGACACCGTGGTCGAGCCCTACAACGCCACGCTCTCGATCCATCAGCTGGTCGAGAACACGGACGAGACCTACTGCATCGACAACGAGGCTCTGTACGACATCTGCTTCCGTACCTTGAAACTAACCACACCCACTTACGGAGACCTCAACCATTTGGTCTCTGCCACCATGTCCGGTGTCACAACATGCCTGCGCTTCCCGGGTCAGTTGAACGCCGATTTGCGCAAGCTGGCGGTCAACATGGTGCCTTTCCCGCGCCTTCATTTCTTCATGCCCGGTTTCGCGCCTTTGACGTCACGTGGAAGTCAGCAGTATCGCGCGCTGACTGTCCCGGAACTGACGCAGCAGATGTTCGATGCCAAAAACATGATGGCTGCTTGCGACCCGCGTCATGGGCGATATTTGACGGTGGCCGCCATGTTCCGTGGTCGCATGTCGATGAAGGAGGTGAATGAGCAGCTCTTTTTCTGTGTTGTTTTCATTTTCATTTTTTGTTCATTGCATTTTACACATATTTGACTTATCACTCATACTGACAGCTTTTTCTTGTTGTTTTATTTCATTTTTTTAAAAATTTGTTCATTGGATTTTACACATATATGACATATCACTCATACTGATAATGCACGAAATACACCACAGGATAAACAAAGACAACATAATTGCTTTAAGAACATCGCAAAGATTGATATACAAATGCTACATGTGAAAAGTGTGTACACATAATTGGTATATCCTCGATTATTGATGATTTGTCGAATATTTACAACTTTTTGTTACAAGTACACTATAATTTGGCCATTTCATTAAAATTGTCTTTCCCTTAATGTATTTTGTTCAGGTCGATGAACAGCTACTGAACGTGCAGAACAAGAACAGCAGCTACTTCGTCGAATGGATCCCCAACAACGTAAAAACAGCCGTGTGCGATATCCCACCACGTGGCCTCAAAATGTCCGCCACCTTCATTGGAAACAGCACATCGATTCAGGAGCTGTTCAAGCGCGTTTCCGAGCAGTTCACCTCGATGTTCCGACGCAAGGCTTTCTTGCATTGGTACACTGGCGAGGGTATGGATGAGATGGAATTCACTGAGGCCGAGTCGAATATGAATGATTTGGTGTCTGAGTACCAGCAGTACCAGGATGCTACCGCCGAGGAGGAGGGCGAATTCGACGAGGAGGAGGATGAAGAAGAAGCTGCTTAAATATGAGAGAAACTCTGAAGAAAAAAATGCTTTAAAAAAATAGTATGATAACCAACGAATAGAAAGCTGGAGTGGATTTCCACACAATAGTGTGTTAAGCAAAAAGTAAAAGACCCAACCAAACATTTAAATTAGTTTGGAGTTTCTAAAAGATTCAAACATTTTTAAACTAAAGATGAACAAAATTTGTATATTAGACTAGACTCTTGAAAATTGGTCTTTATCAGCGTGAAAATTGTAATAACATAAAGAGCATATCTATAATGGAATGAATAGATTTTATCAAGTATTCTTCATGTTATAAAATTCTTTATAAAGTTCAAAATTGAAATAAAATTTACCAAAGTTTTATGATCTAGTTTTATTATCTCATTTATAAAAATGAATGAAATGGCGTTCATTTTCAAATATGATAAATGCATCAAAACGCCTTAAGTACATTGATTACTTAATATTTTTTTAGTTTTCAATCCAATTGTTGTTTCTATCAAAATAGGCTCATTCTTTCACTATTAGATTTTAGCAACAATTGCCCTGTAAAGTATGTCACACTTTCCTAGGACACACTTTTAAACACTTTCAGCCTGCCATTGCCATTGCTATTGTCGTGCAATTAACAGGGCGCGGTTTTTATTTTGATGACTGAATTCATGACTTGATTGTTTTGTGTGAGATAGCATGACGTAAGCAGATTCATTATTAACCAAGGGTAAATCTTGAATAAGTTCATGGTGAAAAAAAACTGATATTCAAAATAATTGATGCTGATTTCCCTTATAATTATTTCCCTTCAATTGATTTCAAATGGCTTTCTTATTAGAGGGACTCCATATGCAGTTGAGAATACAAAACAAAAGTAAGATTTGAATTGTATGTGTAATAATCAACAATGGACAATTTATTAATTATGCAATTAACAGGGCGTGTTTCCTAACCTTGTTTTTGTATCAAGTAAAACGTCATAAAACGTCATGAAAATCTTTTATTTGGCGCTATCCTATAATGTGCCAGACTATGACAAATATGTGTCTGTAATCAAATTATGGTTAAAATTATTGCTCCTGTTTCCCAAATATAAAGCGATTCTTTGCTACAACAATTTCAAATGGTTTTGAATGAAAGGGACATGTTCATGTTTGATGTGATAGTGCGAAAATACAAATGAGGATTTAAAGCACCAATGAAATTAAAACATTAACGTTGTGTGATTGCTAGTCTGCAATGGCTTATTTTTGTTCAAACTTGCTCATGAAAGTAATGTTTTATCATTTTTGTCTATCGATACAAACCGATAAGAAAGACATTTCAACACCGATTATAAAGGATGATACACATATTGGCTCATACCAAGATCTGTCAGAAACCAAGGATAAGTGGAACAATGATAACAATGACATAAACCAACATATCGCTGACCAACAGATTCGAGGAATTGACCAAGAGCAGATAATCAAAATCGACGATATAACACATAATTACAACACTTGGGCATCGAACGATGGTGGTATTTCAACATCTGTTGGTAATCCAACTGGTTATAACGAAAACCTACACGACGTCACTGGTCCAAAATACAGTAATTATGGACTCGAGCTTGTGTCGCTTACTAGGGCGCAATATGGATATGATGATGATGATGATGATGATGATGATGATGATGATGATGATAATGATGATGATGATGATGATGAAGAAGAAGAAGAAGAAGATGATGATGATGATGATGATGATGATGATGATGATAATGATGAGGATGATGATGATGATGAAAATGACGAAAATAATGAAAATGACGGTTACAGTGTTTACTATGAATACCCGAGAGATCAAATATCATATCTTAATTTTCAGCATGGAGAATCACTTAAACATACGCATCACCTCAGCAAACGGTTTCTCCGGAACGACGCAGACCTCTGTCGACGCAACGAGTCTTGGCGTTATTGCGACCTACCGTATGATCATTATTTAACGTCATTAACGCCCTTCGAAGAAAATACAACAGTTTACAATGGTGTCAGACTGTCGATTGATAACATCACTGTTCCCATGTGTTTGCCGTTCTATATTAATAACGGTGTAGCGATGTTGTATGACGATATCTGCTTTTGCGATTCGCAATGTGTCTTGTTTGGTGATTGCTGTTTTGGCCTGAATAATTGTTCAGCATTGCCAGCAGCACCCAAGGAACAAACAGTGTCGTCCACCGTTACAGAAGCGGAAATAGACACATCCAGACCACTGCAAGGAGATCCTATAAGCTTCATTGCAAGGAGTCCACAAGATACGCTTTTGGACCTGATGTTACGCCGTAAATGCACGTATTTTCTATCGGGATCACTTTTCCTCATCTCCGACTATTATGACAGTTTTGGGAATCTTCAAGAATGTGAAACAGCGGAACCGAATTCCGATTTTCGATCCTGGGTTCCAGTGATTGATAATAATATGCAGACTGGTTTGTATTCAACGGCCCTGTGTGCGGAAAAGAACGGGTTATCGGCAAACGATTATAGCTTTGTCGATCTTATTTTCAATTGTTATTCTTATAATAACTTGACTACGTTGACTGCTAGTAATATGATGTCGTTTATCTTTAAATACTGTTTTATATTCCCTCAGCGAGATGTCATAAAACGGTATATTTGTCTTCAGGATGTTGATTCTAAATGTCGACAGCCCAAAAACTATGGCAATTTGAATGTCCAGTATAATATCTCGTTTGAATTCTTAACGTTTAATTTCATACACAATAACGCTGGGCACTCAGAATTAGATTTCAGAGCTATCGTACCGAATCAAAGCAAAGATTATCTGTTTGATTTATGCAACTCTTTTATGGCGCCTGTCATTGATCTTCGAGGATACAAAATATACAAAAACGTATTCTGTGCCGTTTGTTCGGGTGGCATATCGATCGATGAAGTGTACACTCATTTTGCGTGTTTGTCGAGGCTGCCCGTTGTTGATCGCTTTCGAGTCAGTCATTCGAGTTTCCGACTCTTGGTTTCGCGAAGGTCTTCGGAGGAAAGTGCCGAAGCGCTTTCGTGGGACTTCGATGGGCGTCAACTTTGTAAGGATTCCCAGTTGTATATAATGGATGCTAATCTGTGTATTGATACCCATGTATGTAGCTCAAACGAAACTGAGCATATGTTAGAACTACGCTGCGTTGCTCAAAATGATCCTACCTCAGAACATCCGTTTGTATTGAAAGCTACGGCGAAAAAACCTCAAGATCAACAGTTGTTTTCGTTTATTATTGGCGTTAACCAACTTTTGCCAAATTTGTCAGAACGCATTAATGCTTTAGTTGCACGACTAACAGAAAGATTCCCTCATTTTCAACTGCTAACTTTCAGCTTTTCGTATTGTACGGAGCTTGATTATTTCCGATATTCAAACGATCCAAATCTCCATACCGCCTATAAGTCATTCTGCATTTCTATTGATTTTGATTTCCCAGTGACTGAGATACATTCGAATGTAACGGATTTTATCATGTGGGTAAAATACGGTGGTCTTCAAGCATTGAAGGATAACCACTTTGAGCAAGTGAAGTTTTATGCAGTGTCCTATGGTTTGAATGCTGCTGAAACTTTATGTGGAAGTAATGGCGTACTGCTTGAGGTTGATGATATTGATTTTGTGACAAAGTCATTTTTAAATCAGCATCGGAAATGGGTTGAAAGGTCGCTGTACATTCATTTGAAAGCACAACACGGTATTGTGCCTTTGGATAGAGTAGTTCTTCGTTTGGTTAAAACGCATAACCGGGAGGAAATCGATACATCTGTCTTGATATGTTCAAATCATATTTTGATATGCGATGCATTACAATTCCCGAGTGATCAGTTTACGCTCGATGTTGACGAATCCATCTATGTAAAAGGCTATGAAGTGTTTGATATTGAAATGGGTCTGAACGCCCTTATCTTATTCGATGGTAATCTAGTGATCTGCTCAGAAAATATACGATCATACGGGGATTCAATCATTAAAGAATTCAGAAGGATGGAAACTCTCATTACCATTATCGGTAGCGTCTTCTCGCTTATTGGCTACCTAGGCACATTTCTCATCTACTCATTCTTACCTGGTCTTCGTAATAATTGCGGTAAATGTATCATGGCGCTTGTGGTCTTTATGTTCGTTGGTCACGGTTGTCTTTTGTCTTCTACGTTTCCATTGGATCACATGACGTGTCAATACCTTGCAGCCATACAGCACTTTGCGTGGCTTTGTTCTATGTGCTGGATGAATTGTGCGTCTCTAGATATTTGGAGCACGTTTCGCAAATGGCAAAGTATGCTCACCAAAAGCGGTTTGCGTATGCGGCACTATTTGGCCTACTGTCTGCTGGTTCCGTCGCTAATCGTTGCTGCGTTTATTTTTGTTGGTACTTTGCAGGATGGAAATAAAGATGGTGGCTCTAAGTATGGTTACGGAGGAGATATATGTTGGCTTAATCCCGATGAGGCAGTCTTGTACTTTTTCCTTTTGCCTATGGTGATTATGCTATGTGGCAACATAAGTATAGGTGTACCCTCCTTAATCAACATCATTCGCCAAGCTGAGACGCTACCCAGAGAACACGAAAGCCAACTCTCCATAAACAATCGTTCGAGCAATTTCACCACACGTGGTATCCTCAAAATTTCTTTTCTCATGGGCTGTGTCTGGCTATGCGGTGTATTGGGTCGTCTGCTCGATTCATTTGCCTTTAACCTCATGTTTGTCATAATGGGCAGTTTCCAAGGCGCTTTCCTCTTTTTGTTCTTCGCAATGACGACGCAAGTGCGCAAACTCATGTTTAAGGGGTCAACCCGAAGCTCGGGTGTGGAAGCGCATGCGCACACGCCACCACAAGATGGCGCCGAAGAGCAGACGACCAGGCGACATCAGTGCCGTGGTGGCACAAGGAAGAATATTACAGTGAATATCGACTACAGTTATGCCGAACATAAGTTCTGATATGGTTGAGAATGAATGTAATGCATCGCCATAAACGGCTCCAAAAGTTACATGAAGATTTTGCTCTAGCAAATAATTATGAGATTGCCGTTTGGTGTGTTTATATTTTCGTTTGATCATAGCTATAATGCTTTGAGTATTACATTATCATCTTGTTATAATCGATAAGTCTATATGTCTGGTTTCCACTGATATGGATTTTACTGATATTTGTAATGGATCATCTCTAATCACTTGATACATCTAAGTATTTTAGTGTCGGCTATAAACATCAAGAACCAAACTCACAAGATTGAACTCAATCAGGTCAATGTGTATAATAGAACACATTAGTCAAATAAAATCATTTGATATATACAGACAACAATTATATTGCCAAGCCTTCTCATCGATGCAGGAGGGGAGAAGATGCATGAAAATCAAATAAACCAACAATAACATCTTTTTCAATATTAGCACTTTACTTGGCAAAAGTTTCGATAATAATTTAGAGTTCGATTCTCCTTTGGTTGTTTGTTTTGGCGAGATGTCTACTCGTGTTTAAAACATACTCACTATAAGAAATGTCATTTTATTGTAACGTCCTTTAGTTATTGGTAATCCCTAACAGCCCTATTGTAATGTTTTCATTGACACATTGAATATTGTATTTATGTATATTATGGATTAAATATTGGTTTAGGGTATGATTATTTGGCGTTTTGTAAAACCAATATCATTAAGGATGGTTGACATTGCATTGTGCATTCAAGGATCAACAGTACGGATGGATATAAATAAAAGTCGCTGACGAATGGGGATGCTATTCGGTAAAAGTAACAGCCGTAACCAAAACGTTTACAATGTAAAATGTGCAAATTTTCAAGAAATAAATAGATGAAAAGTAAGATTTGAAACATTTATTTCATTAAATGTATCATTAAAATTATTCAACAATTCAATCTTCGGCGCTAGTCCCTTGTTTGTTTCGCGTGTGTGGATTACAAAACTCGTAAACTTGCAGGTGTTTTCCTAGTGTTTATCGTAATACAAGCCGTGTAAGTTCAGTGGTTATTGTATTCCATACATTAAGAATAACGTGTTATCGTTTTGTTTCATGGTCTTGTCAATTATATGGGTAATTTGATCTGAAAAAAATTATCACACTACAGTAAAATTACAATAAATAGTAAACCGTTTCTCATCAATCGTCATTTTCTATTTCCACGAGAAATAGTCAAATTCGTGATAAAAAGACTGCCGTTAAATGTAAAATAAATCGCGAGAATCTGTCGACCCTGTTCATTTCCAACAATCTAAACAGTCAGTTTTATTCAACGAACAAGTAAAATATTTTTATGTTGTATTTCCTTTATTTTAAAAAATGTCCTTGCAGTAGGATTATAACAAAACATATATTCATTGATTTAAGTATATAAACAGTTCGAATCTTTTTTTTTAATATCAACAAATATTACATTTATATAACACTCATTGAATAAACCGAAGAAGGTTACTAGTGTCCCTGAAAATTGTTATAGAACAAACATCTTTCTTGTTTTGCTTTTCTTTCATTTCTTTTTCAACATTAAATGTATAACCTTTTAAAGTAGGATGTAGAACAATCTTTAGATGAAACCAAAATTCATACTTGGCGACAACATTGCTCTTATTACACAGAAAACGAATAACTAACGCATGTTTGAAGGATGTTTTCTGACTCATGTTTGAAGCACTTTCTAAGTAAGTATTTTATTATTTAGACGTGTTCTTGATGGACCTTATTTGCCCATAAATGTAGAGAAATTCCACTCGTGATTAGTTTCATTGATGGCAATTAACACGTTTGAAATCCATGTGAAATTTTTACATGACTTATTTTACTTGATGACAATACTTTCACGATTCTACACACATAGATAAGTTGACATGGACAATGATTTTATATAAGTAGTAACCAGAGTAGGTTGTTTAATGGGAGGACATTATGAGTAATCTTTACACAAATAATTTGACATATTTTGTAAATTATAAAGTTATATTAATAGTAATTGCAAGTAACTGACTTTGTGTTTGTGTGTGTGAGTGTTTGATTTCCTATGTAATTTATTGGGTATTATTATATAAAACCAACATCATATATAAACATCATCTATGATATATTTCGTTAATCACCATTTTGCTTAAATGGCTTTCTTTTTTAAATCATTTTATATCAATACAATTCAACTTGTGTTTTAACTTCGAATCTGTGACAATATATATCTCGATTGTTCCGTAACACAAAGAACCCACTAAAGCGTCCTTATAATCCCTTAATATATTGCAGATTACATACATTTTCAACTTTAGATATTTTACCACCTATGGAGGGAATCGGTATCAGACCTTCTTTAGAAATAATGTTTGTTGTTAAAAAAAAAATATTGAAAAAAAAACTGTTATGGCGGGGAACCTTGTTAAATATGTAATTTAAGTCAACACTTAATACATTGGCGTTTACGGCGCATTGAGTATCCCCGTTATCCTTATCATTAAACACAACCTAATTGCGTGCGTATTGGTGGAGAAATAAGTGATCATATTTAAATTAAAAAAAGTGTTGTGGTTAAACTGCATTTATCACTATTAATGGAATATAATTTGCCGTCAAGAAGGTGAATTTAATTAAATGTAAATGGATTGCTTATCTTCAATATGCCATCTTATATCAGTATTACGGACAAGTCAACGCATTTCGCCATCCCGAAAAGTGTATTTCAATTTAATTCTGATGACCTTTAATATACATAAATTTTATTTTAACGACTTTTTATGGATCAACAAGTGTGTATTTTCAATATTTAGTGACTCATAAGCAATTTTAGGTTTACTGATAAACAAATTGAAAACAAAAATGCCACAAAAGTAATCAATCGTTTATTTCCTCTGAAGTTAAGAAGATAAAAAGACTGCCTTAATTTTCATCATACAAGCGTTATAGATCCAATTCGGAAGTAACTGACATATATAATTGGCTTGAGATGCCATGAAAACAACAAATCGCCAAAGCTTTGATTATGACTGTATGATGACCTTTCCATCGTCTGAGTGCCTGCTAGTGTATTAAAAATAATGTCATTGACAATTAACATAATTTCGCTTAAAACATACAATCGATTTTAAGTACAACTAAAAACTCCCTTTTATCAACACGTTCAAGAAAAAATCCTAATTCGTTAAAAAGTGTAGATATTCTAAAAGATAGAATAGTACACTACAAAATCATTTAAACATGAATACAAACAATTTAATCTCATTTTATTGAGGCGTTCGACTAACAGATCAAGCTAACAAAACAATAACAGCATATTTACAAGAAAAAATATTCAAAAGAAGAAACATTTCAATAATCTAAATCAAAACACGTTTTAACGAATATAGCGTTATAAACCATGAGTATAGCCTTATAAACTTAATATATAAGGCGGTGCGAGTCAGAAATACGGGAACAATTCTTATATATTTGAATGCCTTTATTCAAAATAGATTCGATATAACAAAAATGTCAAGCCCGATAGACCTACCCTTTTTTCGGTGACACGTTGAAGTTTGATACCAAACGTTTTAGCACTTTTTTGCTTATATTTTAGTTACATAAGTATTATCGGTAGGGGAGAGCGGGGCACGTGCCATTTTTAACATTTTCTCCGCATACTCGGACTGTGACGTTAGTTGCCCAGACTAATTATATTAATATTATAAGGTAACCTTAACTCTAATAAAGGTACCAGAAATAATTGGCATTCCTTTATCAGTGTTTATATAATCACGTCTCAAAAATTTGGAAAAAAATGGCACAACGTACCCCACCCATGGGGCACGTTGTGCCACTAGGTGGGGCACGTTGTGCCATAACATTTAAGAGGATGCGCCACCCGATTATTTTTAAAAATTGGCATGAATCATACACGAAAATAATATTTACTGACGTTTTAAATAAAGTGTATACAAATATTAACTTTATTTCCAGTCACCTCTACTCCTATCTACTCATCAACAAACTCCCACACCAAATCTGTGGGCAATTTTTGGAGTTTTTTTAACAATTATGTTTTTTGGAAATTCAAATGCTGGATTCCATTCGTACATCAAATATATTAATTTTAAATTCAATTTTAACAGTATTTTCATTTTAAATGTTAAAATATTTGAAAATAACTGAATTCATGAATGAATTCATGAATGGCACATCGTGCCCCGCTGTCACCCTGAGCAACTAATCCAACCGCTCCTCTGGTTGTATAAGAGTAAGGTCAATTAAACTTTGTATGATGGCAAATTAGTCCGACGTGAAAGCATTTATCGACCAAAAAGGATCTTCTTAATATTTTCTTGGAAAACAGAAATTATAATAATCAAACCCAAAAACTTGCTTTTTGTATGCAAAAATTGAAAAATGCATGCTGACAAAATCTTTGGTCCCGATTGGAGCTTATTTCTTATTGGGGATATACAAAATGAAAATGCCCTTCTATTGATAATAAACACCAAAATAATTCATAAGTGGATAACGAGAAAAGTGGGGTGGCACAACGTGCCCCACGGCACAACGTGTCCCGCTCTCCCCTATGTATTGCACTTCCCTTCCCGTTTGCAATATAGAGCTGTAAAGTTTTTTTCTAAGACCATGCGGTTCTTTTATATATTCCAAACTATATACAGAAAGATGAATCAGGCATGTAAACCTGTCTATTTAAACAAGCTCAATAAACAATATATAACGTCACACTTCAGAGTCTACTTGAGGAACCTGCTAAAACGCACATACAAACACATTTTGAGACAACTTAAAAATATTCTCCCCACAACAGTGTCTTAGTGAGAACTACAATAATTGTGACCGTGTAAGGCATTTCATTCAATCGTTCTTCATCAGAACTTAAGTTTGGCATATTATTCTATTCTATTCAAAGAGACACACTGCAATCAGTATAAACTCATTTGCGTTAACAAAGCATAGGTGTAAATTTGCTGTATAGTGCATCCCACTCAGTTCCAGCTTAT
>LQRL01065222.1:27048-44036 GCA_001703475.1 Hydroides elegans | reverse complement strand
ACCAAAAATGTTATATTTGTTTAAGTCAAACACAGATTGAGATTTTCTCATAAATGTTATAATCCAATAAGACACATTGTGTATTTTTGTGACCTTTTCATGAAGGTACTGAGAAGTAACAAAACGCCCATTTGTAATGTATTTGATTCCAAGAGTTTCTTATTAAAGACGGAGTGATACATTTCATAAAATAACTGTAGACAACTTTTTTTACTCTAATTAATTATCTTTTTTAGGGACAAGGAAATGCTGAGCTAGATTTAGAAACAAATTTTCCAATTGATGGAAATATAACCCAAACTGGGGAAATGGAAAGAAGACATGCTCCACAAAAAATGCAATAATACCACAATATCCTTAATTATCCGCTGTTATGCTTAATGCATTGTTAAATAAATGATCACACTTTTACAGCCCATTATGATGACAATGGAAGAATAAAATGTCAAAGCTATTAAGTTAGAAACAAAACACTAGATGACGTGATGGTTTTCAACTAATCAAAATAGCTTCACATTGTGGGAGGTAGCAGAGATGTTGTTCTCACGGGAGTAAATAATAATTATTATGAATAAACTTATAGAACATGTTGCCACATCAGATAATATATATAGACTATGATGCCTCAGAGTCCCCGGTTCATTTTTGTTCTGAATCCGATTTTTTCTTCTAATCGGATGTTTCCAGGGAAAACTATATGTATCCAAGGATTACAAATTATAATAAGTTTATTATTTCAAGAATCTTCATCTAGCAGCACTCCACGGACTAATCTGAATATTAATCTCAGTATGCAGTATGCCTTTCTGTTTCCGATTACCAGGGAAGTGACATATTCGAATTATAGTGTTTAATCTATAATTAAAACAACGTGAACACACCATGTCTGCGAGGACTATGCTGTTTTATTTATCTACAGTTAAAACCACTTCCAATTTGACAACTGAAACGAATAAACGAATAAACGAATACGAATAAACGAATAAACGAATACGCATAAACGAATAAACGAATACACATAAACGATTGCTTACGAACAAACGATAGCTTACGATAGCTTACGATAGCTTAAGATAGCTTACGAAAGCTTACGAATAAACGATAGCTTACGATGGCTTACGATAGCTTACGAATAAACGATAGCTTACGATAGCTTACGATAGCTTACGAATAAACGAATGCTAACTAATAAAAGATTGCTTACGAATAAACGATAGCTTACGATAGCTTACGATAGCTTACAAATAAACGATAGCTTACGATATCTTACGAATAAACGATTGCTTACGATAGCTTACGATAGCTTACGAATAAACGAATGCTTACGAATAAACAAAAGCATACGAATAAACGAGAAACGAATAAACGAATAAACGAATACGAATAAACGAATAAACGAATACGAAAAATTTTGCTTACGATAGTCAAATTGGAAGTGGTTTTAACTGTAGCTGAGTCCCTTGTTTAAGGGAAGCACCCCCGATCTCCAGTCGCATATCAATGTATCAGCGCCATTTTTTGTGAAGCCCTCGCCATTTTCCGGTTACGCGGGTGGGGGAAATGGCATATTAGGCAGCCTCATCCGGACTCGAGAGTGATGACTTATAGCTGGCGCTTCTTTTAACATGATTTGCCTAATAAGAGCTAGTTGCTGTGGAATAGACGTCAATGCAATATGACGATTAGGAAACCTCCGATTGGCAATAGGATATCTTGGAATTTCAGACAAAAATAGCTGCTACAGTAAAACAGGCTCCACACATAAATAAGCAAAACTGTCCGATGTCGCAATGTGTTCGGATTTACAAGGTTTAATAATGATACGAAATTGCAGATAAGTTATTGCTGGCGTTTTTTAAGCTTTATTGGCCTAAAAGGTGCCGCTGCGGTGGAATATGGACGCCAATCCAATATGGCGAAACGGGTACTTCTGATAATTGGGTATAATTAAGTTACAAAATCTGAGAAATCTTAAACTTTTAAGGCATTATGTTTTAGAATGGCGTTGTTTTATGTATTGTCACATACGAAGATATACGGATCAAAATTCGAATGTAGTTTGCTGGGTTCAACACGATTGCATGGGTTAAAAAAATGAACTCAAAATAACGAATGGTATAAGAGCTTATATTGTATATATTTCTATTGTAGATTTATTTCACATTACAAAAACGATAAATGTGACTTTTTGGATGTTGCTTTACGCAAGTTCTAAACGATATACACGTGATTTATTTGCCACTCAGAGCAGCTTTTAACTAATAACACATGACTCCAACTCTATAAACTACCCTGGTCGTCGTTACTCTGAACATGATTTTTCCCAAACGAGCATTTCAACGGGTTAGGCCCTGCTTACATACATTGAGCGATTCTCGTCGCCACTTGCGATTTTCTATGTTTTCTTTGAAGGACTTAGAAAATATTTCAAGAAATAATTCTGTCGCTGGTTGCGATTTCAGAACTTTATGATTACATTAGAGCGATTTACATAAATCAATTGCAATAAACGCTATTTATTCTTTGATAAAATTAGTTGTTTGACACGTCGCTTCGATTTTTGTCGCAAGTGGCGATAATTGTCGCAAGTAGCGATGATTGTCGCAAGTGGCGATTATTGTCGCAAGTGGCGATAATTGTCGCAAGTAGCGATGATTGTCGCAAGTGGCGATTATTGTCGCAGTGGCGATAATTTCCGGAAGGAGCAATACTTTTCAGTTAATAAGTTTGTCCCCAATGTTTTCGATGTATCGTCATCATTTTAAATTAAATTATCATATTGATAATATGTTTATTTGCTTAAACTGAACAACTTTGATGAATACTGTAGTGTAAATAATTTCATTAAATGTTTGTCTCGTCCCAAACAAAATTATGTTGAAATGAATCAACTGATTATGCACATATCTTCCTATTCAACAAACAAGACCATGCCTAACATATTGTTGGCCTATTTGTTGAAGTCTACATTGTTGTCATATTGTAAAGGTATAGCCTGGACTGTCTGTCTCATTCCTATTCTACAGTGTAGACTCAAAATAGAATTAACTTGAATATTTTACATAGTTCAGGGATATCTAAAAAGCAAAAATGGGAAAACCTAGACTAAGAAAAAAGTCAAAACTTTACCCACGATAAAATTGAGTTTCGATCAAACGGAACAGATGATTAATGAAATACAAAAGTACTCTGTATTGTACGACCCTACTCATACGGATTATCATCATAGGGCAATAACCTTCAATGCCTATGAGAGAGTTGCCAGAGAGATATGGGTTTGGACAACCTAGATGGTGAATACATATTCTTTCGTTTTATTTTGATTATATTACTTCAGTAAGATACATTTAAAGAAAATTACCTATTAGTATAAATGCACGATAAACAGAGAAACATAAAATGAAAATATAAAGTTTTATTGGTGAAACTATTTAACAGAACATGGTCTATGAACCAAAGCATTGATTTTACATCCTAAATTTAGAAGATCTTCGAATAGTAATGTGAAACATCCTGATTGTTTTCTGTTTTTGAGTATAGGATGAACCCACCATCGTCTTCTTATTTTTGGTCTTGTTCAATGATTAATCATTGCGGTCATATAGCCCCTTCGGCTCAAACCCAATGATATTGCAATCTTTTTGCGTTTAATCAGCATTTTCTTTATTGAAATATAGTGAAAGATATAGTTTAATTGGAACAACCCGCTTTTGTCAAATCCAATCAAAGTATTTGCATTTGTTTGGAATATATGATATATGTGTATATACCTACATAATTGCCGCAACAAGTATATTTCTTTTCTAAAACCTCTTTATACAGTTAGCGAAATAATAATTTTTTACTATATTGTTTCCAAAGGTAAAAGGTGAAAAGCATGTTTAAATTCCGAAATCGCTTGTTAATGTAATCACAACTTTTTTTGAGAAATCGCTGCTAGCGACTTTATGTAAGCAGGGCCTTATCCTCGACACGACGTTTTATGAGCGAAGAGTGGTTCCAAAAAGTGAAGGGGTTCCGTGCATGAAAGAGGATTTTTAAAACAAATCAACCTGAAACAAATCAATAATGGTGTATCATAGATCCCATGCATTGTTATTTATATATATTGCATATTTATCATTAACAATTGATATGAAAGTTCAGGTTTGACCATGCAACATAGACTAGGATTCATGTGACTCATGGAAAAGTGCTATAAAGAAAAGGTACCTTAATGCGAAGAGCCCTCCCAAAAAGTGGAAAGCCAAGGCACTCTCATGACATGAAATACCGAGTATTACTCGTAGAGTGATTGCTGACACGATAAAACCGGTAGGGGAATTTAGGAGAAGTATGCCTGGATGAAATCAAACGGGATAAGGGGTGGGGAGGTCTTGGGTAGGGGTGAGTTTTATGGATAGGGTGAATGTAGTCTTGGAAAAATAATAGGAGTTTGTTTTTGATTATCTAACTGAAAAATGTATCTTCTTGAGAGAGAATGAAAAAAGTGAATCGATGAAACCCCGTTAAACTACAGCATACGGAACGTTTCTATATGCCTAGTGATTGACTTAATATCTCGATGTCGAAAGATATATCTTTGATGTTGCGGCTAGACTCTTCTGCAATCGCTGGATATTGAAATTATAAATAGTGAATTTAACATAACCAGATTACTGGCGACAAATGAATTCACAAATAAATGCTATTTTCTTCAAAAGACTATTTGGCGGCATCATTACACAATAATGAATAAGAATATAAAACAGCTCCCATTTCAACAGTCTAGAGCCATCTTATCCAACAATCGAAACCTAAATTGCCACAAATCAGAGCACAAGAAAATCCATGCAACAGATTAAAGACAATCTCTGCTGCAACCCTTGCCATTAGCAACTCTTCACCTTCTAATGCAAGGTTGATCCTCTTGGGAAAAATCGTACATCGATGAATTTTTATCTGTTTCATCGAACGGGCACTCTAGGCCACACGGCTTATACCCAATAGGCTTTTCAAATCAATGTCACATCGTTATGCCACAACTGTACTGTGGAGATTGTGCTAGACAAAATCCAATTGCCATCACCGAACCACCAAAGAGGGACCCAGATGTGGTGCTTCCGGTTGAACCGAAACAAATATATGGTTTCCGGATGGCAAAACAATAACATGAAAATGATGTTGATGGTGCTGGTCATATGGGGTCATAGGTTTGAACATCACATGGTTTTATTTGTAAGGTACAAATATGAAGTTTAATTGTTTACAATCCGTTGATAAATGATGGCGTTATATAAACTATCGCAACATTGAAATATCGGTCATTATGAAAAACAACTGATATTAAGTTTTGTGGAAGACATAGATCTAATGTCAGACGTCTAGTACATTAACGAAGTTTCCAAATTGATTTGTCCGTATTCAATCTGTAGGCAGGGCTCTTTCTTATAGATACATAAGAATATTAACGCACATATGTCTATTTACATGTACATCACATATAAACCCTTATGTTTGTAATAACCTTCTCATCATATATGGGAATTCTTACAGGCACCGTTCTCGAAGCAGATACACTGGACATCCAGACGACACTCAAATTCAAACTGGAGCGACACAACAACCTGACTTCCGGTTCCACAGACATGAAGATCGATCAGTTTCCGAAAACCGTCAATCACAGTGACACGGTGGATATCACAAGTGCTAGTAAGTTCGAATATACTAGATTTTAAGATATATACAAGTAGCTTCCTTTACTCTCACACATTTTTATCGCTTTTTTTGGAAGTGTCAATAACAAATAAAATTGCAACATTTACATTGTGTACTCATGGAATAATGGGATATATCCTCCTCAATATCATATTCCAAAATGACGAACGATATATATAGTTGCGACTTTTTTAATTGATACTCTAGAGGCAACACAAAAGGGCATGCTCCACATACCCCTTGAAATATCTTAAAATAACCTGGCAATAGAAGACAATAGCAGTGGGTGCACCCCTTTAAAATTGATTCTCCACCAAATGCAATTTCTCCATATACTTTCTTAAACATGTATGTCCTTAGAATGGTACGTTATTCTAGAAACAATGAATTATGACAGACATACATTGCATTCCCGTTTAAATAGAATTCTAAAAAGCTGGAAACTAGCAACAACAAAACAAAAAATCAAAAGCATGCACCACATCTGAAACATCCAGTCTCCAAATACCTATTTCACCATTCTACAACTCTGCAACTGTCCTAGACCCCCTTTAAAGGATCACACAACACAAAACCCATTTGGGGGTTGTCACCACTTTGAGGGTTCCGCGGTTGAGGGTTGGGTTGTACCGTGGAAATAAAAGCAGTGATGGATAGCAAGAAGGGCTGAGCCGTTTTCACACCCGACGTCTAGAGTCACTTGCATATCAATGAGGGGATAGGTGCAAAATGTTTTGCATTCATTGGATGGATTGTATTTCTTCCTGTGAAATGGAGTTTTCTTTTGCAAAAAAAAAACACTAGTTTCAATCAATATAATTGCACATATAAATATGCCATAAGTTTCAGAAGGCCAGTTCGGTCCCGATTTTCGAATAGCTCTTTAGCTATTTTTGTAGCCGTTGGAGGTAGATATAAAATGCACAACTACAGATAGTTTATTCTATTGCAGTATACGCCAGAACATGACCATACATACTTAATTTGTTGTCATTTATGTGTGCATGGTTTGATTATATAAACTGAAATACACTTGCTATTGCAATGCCTATCTTTATGCTACAGATATGTAAAAGGTGTTTTGCAGACAATCCTCCCAAATGGACTCATGTCCCGATTGTAATTCAGCACCATACATTTTGGGCACAAGATACTTTCTATGAGATCTATTTTGTGTTGCTAGGTTTATTGTCTTTTTTATTGTTTAATCAACCATTTTCTCTCTACTAGAATGTGCCATGCTTTAAGAGTTGTGCTGTTCAATGCTTAGAACAACGACCCAATTTTAGAGTAAAACACAAGACACTTTTATGGAATTTTATGGAGTTGAGCTTCCTTTGTAAAGTATTGAGTGATGTCGATTTTTTTTCCAACAAGGAATTTAGTGAACCTCGGGAAAGGTCATAAAAATAGGCAATCTTTGATGATTTGACGCGACAATTTCAATAGATTCCATGATGTAAACTAGGGTCTAATCTAGAGTATAAACTAGAGTCTACCCACCACGTTTATACTTATAAATTATTGGTTAAGGGGTTATATAGTTAGCATACTTTCTCATATGTACAGCTAATCATATTGAAGTACAAACAAAACAAATAATAAGCCTTAAATGATTGCTGTCACTAAGGTCTTGTAAGGCTGGTTTTGTATCGTTTATTGTTTAAACTATGATCACATAAACCATGATGGATGTAAGATATACAAATGTATATTGCAAGAAAATATTCAAAATATTCAAAATATTGTAGCATAGCTAAATCAAAGTCATCTTGTTTCACCTCGCAAATTTGTTAAGTATTCCTGAGAAAAAAATCATCTTTTCCTCAGTAAAAATGTTACTTCGTGACATACCAACCACAAAACAACATCCATTCCCAGGATTAGAAAAAAAACTTGATACTTTGCTTTATAATTTTGCGTCCCCTTCCTCATTTCAAATTGCAAACGAATCTAATTACGCCACAGACGTTTCGCGGTGTAATGTTTAAGCCTGATATTGATTTACTGTCTGGGTATTTTTTAAAGAAAAAAAAACACAAAGTCACGAGCTTCTCTCCAAGTCAACTCAATGGTACTGAAAAATAAAACACATCACATTTTCATCAAGGTTAAGTCGTGTGCCCGCCTTGTCTCCCTGTTAGAAGCTGATTATAATTCCAGGTTTTGTTCTGCTCAAGGAATGGAATGATATTAAATTGCTGTCATTGACGTCTGAAAGCTGAAATGGGATGCTCCGTGTTGTGTCTTGATAATTATGAATAAAGGCATTGTGAGTAAAAAGGTCAAAGTGCTGGTTGCCACTATACATATAAAACGTATTTGATGTTTAGCATATTTCCAATATTTCCAAAGTTTTGATAACAGCGTATTTGGTAAAGTCAGTAATTAAATAAAGGGGTTTTAATTAGTTAATATATGTTTAATGCAGTAATAGCTGTAGAGTTTCGAATACGAAATCATGTTTATAATGGATTGAATAGTGTGATAAGATGGATAAGTTATGCCGTTCTTTCCTATTCAAATACATGAACGATTCAGTCTACCCTGGCCTTATTTCAATGTGCATTACTATGAAGTCAGAATTCAAGTCATTCCCCCATCCCCTTAAGGACTCTTCGTTGTAGCACCCGAAAAAAATCCCATTTGCTCGAATACGAATCAAAGAACACATCAAAACACCTGCCTTCACAGAACTGACAATTATTGTCTGTTTTTTTTTTTCAGAAAAATAGTTTGTCAGTACATTGTCAGCCTTTGCTGTCAGCTTTAACGTCAAAT
Organism: Hydroides elegans; assembly: GCA_001703475.1. Taxonomy (NCBI): domain Eukaryota; kingdom Metazoa; phylum Annelida; class Polychaeta; order Sabellida; family Serpulidae; genus Hydroides; species Hydroides elegans. The sequence goes on along the minus strand of LQRL01065222.1, from coordinate 35,558 downwards.
GATTCATTGGATTGGCTGGACTGTTCCAAGTTAAATAGCGAGAATCAAATTTAAGTAAGGACTCCGTGTGTCCGTATACGTATAAATGCGTATGGGCACAGCGTATGCGTGTTTGATCGGCGTATACTAAATTTGTGATTCCACGATTTTGCATCACCTGACAATATTGTTTCATACGTATGCGGATAGATCTATATGGATTTCTTGGAGCCACCTAATACTCATACACATTACTCACACACATACGCGTAACCGGACAATTGGAGCCGCCGTCAAATATAAGCTATAAACTTACTTGTTTTTGTTTCCAAATAAATTGCACTTTAAATGTATCATTTCCATTTTGAAATTCATAAAATGACAACGAGAAAAATCTGGATGCATTTAATTGCAATTCAGAAAATTACATTATATGTGTTTGGCTAGCAAAACAGTCAGGACTTAGGGATACGCATAAATAGGACCCCATTACACGAAAACAAGGACAACCAAGCAACAGCCCCTCAAACTGTCCTCGCATTTAGAACGGCACACGTGCCTCTATAATAGATGAGTATTCCCATGATTAGCCCTGTACCCTTGTAGCCAAACCCCAGCGTTATTGAGCCTGGCAACAAGGAAAGCGTTTTTCGAGCGTTTTCTTCATAACACACCATGCTATTAGATGCATTTCTTAAGAAAAACCCAAAAACGCTCGCTGTGTATTTTACCTCTAGGCGCTTTTTGAGTTTTCAAGTTGTGATAGATTGAAAAGAACATTATGGTACGACCACCGGCCAGCGAAATATTTTGAAATCGAAGCGAAACTGAAGGAAAACGTATTTGTTTATAACCAGCGATATAGATTGGACTATATTTTCTTTTAATTTCTCTACGATTGCTAAATATTTCGCTGGGCGGTAGCCGTAGCATAATATTAGGCAAACGGTCAAAAACGCTTCCCATATCACCAGGCCCCTTAGATGGGACTTGCAGCATGGCATCCCAGTATCCTGTCCTGCCATAAGCCATCCCCTTGGGGAGCTTAAGTGACCATAGTTAGCCATAGGAATGGAGACAAATCCCTGGGTTTAGAGTCACCAAATGCCCATCTAAATGACACAGGCAGATGCATACTGGTGCAAAGAAATGGAAGTGAAGTTTGGTGGTTTGAATGAAATGTAACATGGTAGGGTGTTCGGTTGGTTTTAGTAAACGTTTCTCAACCAGTATGAGTGGGTGGTTCTGAAAACTACATATACAGCAAACTACATATACAGCACATACATTCCCAATTAAGTAATTAGATTAATTGTATTTGAGTTCAAAATCATATAGTTGATACTGTAAAATAATATACTTTGACAAATTTGTGGTGGTGTGCTATGCTCTGTAGTTCAGGAAAAAACTTTTTTTGACATACTTTTTCCCGAATCCAATTTATGCAAAAGTGACGTAAACATGTTGTTGATGTGTATAAACCAATTAACGCGACATCGGGACGTAACATTTTGCTTCGTCTTGTGTTCAACCAAATTGCTGTAACGCAATTTGCGAGGTGGTTGTGACATTTGGTTCTTGCTACGTCCCAGGACAAATGCTGTGGTTGTGTATTACTTTTATAAATATATGTCATGTCAAATTTATTATCTTTTTGCCGCCATTTTATTCTCAGTGCCATATGTATGTATGAAGTTGAAATGAAGACCCAGTGTGGTTTGCAACTCTCTGAGGACATTATAGCAATTCGAATTCTAGTTGCATCAACCAAAAAAATGAAATGTAAGGGCTTGTTCACACTAGAAGCGACACGCGACAATATACTTATATGTTCTTTATAAAACTAGCGACAGAGAATCGCCCGTTTTATAAAGAACAAATAAGTATATTGTCGCGTGTCGCGTCTAGTGTGAACAAGCCCTTATGCGGGCATTGAACAGTGTTTGTACTTCTTTTATAGGCACAGGTGGTACTGACTCACATATATTTCTTACTATGTCCCTGGACACATTTTGTGGTTTTCTAGTATTTTTTATGTATCTCATATCATATTTATAAGGTTTGTGTCACCACATGTTACTCATTACAATTATGTATGTATTGAGTTAAACCGAAAGACTTATGTGTTTATTGACTCCCAATAGACATTGCAGCATTTTTTGGACTCCCGATAGACGTTGCAGTAAGTCAAACTAAAGTTGCGGGAAAAGGCAACTTTTTTCAGAAAATTGATAATAGAATATAAACATGAGCATAGTACATATTTGGTTGTAGACTAAGTTCGACAAAATGTATATGCATGTTTCCATTTTATAAACTTTTTATAAACAGAAATTGTAAATCTGGGACAATGTTGACAAGAGAAAAACGGACACGTAACAGTTGTCCAATATCCATGTCGAGATACCATACCCAAATTGTATGCACTAAAACCTTTGCCTAACCCATAGATCTTGATATAAAACGCAAATGTCATTAGCCAGCGAACCGTCGTTTATGTCCCTTGCCCATTGCACTGCCATCAGCTCCACCTTTTCCATGAATAAAATCGGAGGAATAATCAGAACCAGCGACTATATCCCAGAGTCTTAGGTATTCCTGCATAAACAGTTAAAGCAATAAAATGCCTTAAATGCTCATTGCTCCACCAGATGGCCACCAAAGTACTATTTCATATTATATACAATAAACAGAATCATTTTACTATTAAAACCTCTGCCTCTAATATTGAACCCGAACCGAATAAAACACGTAAATCATATAAATGAACAAAACAAAAGATACGAATTAACGATAAAATAACGATTAAAGAATAAACGTATATCTGGACACGAAATAGTTTGGACATGATAATCTAAGTAGCAGTGATTGCAAAGGGTATATATATGAACTTTTTAAAAAAAAACGCATATAATCCACCAGCCCCTCAGTTCATATGTTTAATAGATTTATAAATATCAATAGTTCTTAGAGTTTATTTTGTACAGATTTTGATCAAAACAGCTCAAATCTGCAACCATTTTGCACACATCCCACACCGCTTTCCTCAAATAACACTGCTGTAATGAGCTCATTGAATTGAGACAAATTGTCAAAGAGTCTCGTTTGCAAAGTACCATGCATCAATTTATCTAATAAAGATAGGGCACAATAACAGTATAAAGCCAACGTTATATTGCTTTTGATAATATGGGGTGTTGCTGTTTTTGCTGGGTTAATGCTTATTGCATTGTATAATAATATTTTGATTTTGCTTTATTGGTAACATGCGCCATTACATGGGTGACTTATCATGGCTAATACAGCCATTTTGTGATTTTCCATGTACAGGGTTACATTATTCCTCATCTGCTTTTAGCGGTCTAACTTTCCCATATTCTTTCTTTATGTCAATGTTTAAGCATACTTATAGCAAGCTAGAGCCTATCATATCTACGAAAAATACTAAGATAACTTTAATAGTTCGTATTTGCTAGCATCATATTTGTTTACATAAACAGTAATGAAGTAAGCTGGATCTATCCTACAAGGCTCCGATTTCAAACAAAAAGAATATATTTGAATCATTTTTTAAGACGAATTATATCCATATTTGTGGTGGAAATGATGATTTGCATTTATTAACATTAGATTACATATCAGTAAGACGTGAGCGACGTCGATAGGACATTCGCTGTTGGGCCCATTTCAGAGTTTTCCTAATGTCATTTGTTTTCGGCGATTTTCGAGCACGTAGAGAAAGGGTCGTTGAAATGTCGCGTCAAAGTCGGAAGGACGTCAATCCGACATCGGGTATTATATGGTTGTCCGAAAAAAACGTCTTGGTTGCCAAACAATGAATATGTTCATTTGTTATTTGTCCAAAAGTAACGTCATATCGTTGTACCTTAACGAGTGAGTTTGTGCTTCAATATCATATACTTATATAAAAAAAAAACTTTTTTCGCTATGTAATAATATATAACTCTAATAATTATATGTTTTTTTCTTTGATTTTCCAGTGTGCAGCCTGATGCACAAAGGGGTCTTCGCGTTTTACGGCACAATGACGTCACACTCCTACAACTCCATAGCCGCAATCACAAACAAGATGCACATGCCTTATATCAGCTCCAGTACATCGGTTCGGGATAATTTTAATCCCTCGGATTATATACTACATATGAGGCCTAACTATGGACAGGCCATGATAGATGTCATACGCCATTTTAAGTGGGATCGCGTGTTTTATCTGTATGATAAAGATGAAGGTAAGTGACATATGAAATGAGGATGTAGTTGTATACAGTGGCGCGCAGGCTTAACTTCTCGATTTCACTAACGTTTAGCATTTAGCGTTTAACGTTCAAGGGTTTGCAAGATCAGAATATAGAGTTTAACATTTAGCGTGTAACGTTTAGCGTTTAAGGGTTTAGCGTTTAGCATTTGTGCGTTTAACGTTTAGCGTTTGTCTCGAGAAGTTGGGAGTGCGAGCAACTGTACATTAGATTACGAGTAACCGTTAAATCATGAATGTTACCATGTTTGTGATGCACGGGGGTAACATGTTTCCAAGTTAGTTAAATTCCTATCGGTCTATGAGGGTTCTGTTTCGAGATTTTTTTCTTTTAAAATAATAATGGCGTGTCTGTTTGGTCATGATTACCTAATTACCTATTTCAATCATAATGAAAAAAAAAAAATAACTCTGAAACTCAACAAAAATACTGCCCCCACCCCAAACGAAATATCGGTATAACATCTTTTATCAAATGCAATGCTATAACACGCTTTCTTACCGGAATCTGCGCTATTTGGGTCGCAGGGTAACCTTACGGTTCTTTCACGAGCGTCCAACAGTCTTTTGTCATCATCTGACCCATCGTAGTCTAATGGATATAGAGATCAAATTACAAACACTAATTACCCAAACCAATGATTTCCGATCACCAGGAATTAAGCACTGAATGTCCAGCCACTTTTCGCCATCGCGTGACCATCATTAGCTTGAAGTATTTGTTTAATTCGTCATGAACTACCGTGTCCAGTCCTTAAAGTGTCGGGAAGACCGGGGTCAATGTTGAGAAAGGTTTTAGGGATGCTAACTTGGTTTTGCCTTTTGAATGAGTAATATCGGTTCTCAAGAATGATATCCTTAAATAGAGAGTAAAACGATAACGTGGACTAACGTTTTGGCGACGATATGGAACAGTGTCTAAATTCAGTTTATTATACTGTATCTTTGCCCTTCAATATTGTTTAAACATCGTTCTAGCTATTATTCGCTTACCCAAAAACATGTGGCCTTTTCAGGAACCTCAACTCATTTTGCTCATTAGTGTAAATCAGGCTTTTTTTGGTCGAGTCACGAGTAAAGCGAGTATCCCACGAGAATCAGGAATAGAGAGAACACTGAGTTTGTAGCGAAAGCTTTGCAAACGTTGACTTGAGTCAAGGTCAGAGAAGAGACCTCATTTGGCAGTTAATTATCGTTTGGATGAGAATGCGTTTAAGTATTTGAGAGGACGCCATGCAATGTAGTATGTGTTGTTTCTTCGACAGATCCTTGAGGTTGGGTTTCCATTCAGGTTACAATATAGCATGTATGGTTATTCAAGAACCGACAGCGGCGCATAGAAAATCCAATTGTTTTTATTTTGAGCACAAACTCTTAAATTCAACCCCAAAAATCATATCTACAGTTTTTGGCATACATAATAAGTTCTAAAACATCCTTTTGAAGTCCACATGCATAGAAACGTCTGCCGTCAAAGATATGCGACCTCCCTCCCAATATCACAAGAAATGACCTATGATTGTAATACTTTCCTTTTTCCTTTCGAGTTCACTATTTTCAATTTATTAGAGTTCATGGAATTGATTCGCTTGTCTTCCGTTCACGGAAACCCGATACATCAAAACATTAAGTTGATTCGGTTTCCTAATGGATTTTATATTACTGTCTCGAAGAGTTGCGCCATCGCTTTTGAGCTATTAGTCTGTTTGATCAGGATTGACTCGTTTTGCGGTTTGTTTTTATCCGTTTCGACAGAAAGTGGTCCTAAAGTCCTCTTTTCCTGACAATACTCGGCTCACTTTCCGGTACAATAATGACGCATCGTTCAAGAGATGAATGCTCCCTTTATAGCATTGAGCAAACTCAGTATTGTTTCATAGTATCTATAGTTTCATTCTTCTATTTGATAGAAAGAGATAGAGGAGTATAAGCATACATATTTATCTCATGTCTATACAATATTTATTGTCTATTTCGAACACCTACATCGATTTGACTTAGATACTCTGGACTCGTCGTCTGGCGAAAGCGAGGGGATAAGTCACGTAAAGAAAGTCAATACATCTACATTTTGGATATCTGATATCTACGAAAATAGTTATTTCCTTTCAAAGTAACATGTCATTTTCAATACTCAAATATACGAAACCCTATCCTCCTACACATCGATCATATTTCGGCAGAGCGTATGCTCATCATCAACCCATAAATAACCATGACAACGATACAGTTATAGTGTCTATAGATGTATGTTTGAGTGACCGACTTCGCAAATTCACTTACTTCGAACCGTCAAAATATCTGACCCAAGAATTCATAAGTCCCTCTAGTATGACCGACTCGTGCTACTTGACAAGACGACGCGACGTCGAATGATAAACTTTTTTTTGCATTCTATACACCATTCGTCCCATCGTTCGAAGCGACGTTTAATCAGAGGTGTGAGACGTTTACCGCATGACCTGGATTAAAACAAAAGTCCCAATTAACTTTTACATTTTATCGAACCACTACATTTCTTTGGTTTTAATGCAACGTTTGAATAAACATTACATGGAACGTTAGTCCTTTAAAGACTCAGCATCTAAGACGAATTTCTCAGACAGCGCTGGTGACACAGTTGATAAGTTGATGTCACGTAAAATAAGATTGTCACGCTAAAGAAACTCAATCTTCCGCTTCGTTTAATCCTGAGCCTTGACTCTAAAGACGGAGGACTGTTCCCTATTTCTGTCCTATTTTATCGCAATTTAGGCGGCTGAGAACCTATCACATGATGTAGGTCGTAATAAAGGCGATAGATTCTACGTGAAGTAGCTCGTTGAAATCTAGATATTCATAATAACGTTACATTAAGAATATATTAACCAATAAAATATCCGCATTTTGTTTAAATAGAGTTGCATTCACTGGCCCTATACTTTATTATTTCAAAGATGAATCGATTCATAACATATTTACAAAATAAAGGTTTTAAACAGGACTTCAATTTTGTTTTAATACTTTGAATTAAGAATATATAAAATCGTCGGATAGACAATGACATTTAAATAGTGAACAAATTACCAAAATAACTGTTTACTCAAAATACATAAGGCAGACATTTGGCTAAAATATGAAAACGCTATTTTTCAGCAAACTCTGTAAAATAGAAGTATAAGACCACCGTTGCAGTACACAGGATGTTTCAGACGCTTGTTAAGAAACATGGAGTCCCATTGAAAAAGGGGCCAAAGGGGCTCGGTTGTCAAGCTGACAAGTAACGCGTCACTCGTTCTCCTCTTTTGTCGGGGGATTTCAATCCGTTGCTACTGACAACGCAATGCCTGTTTAAAATGGTGAGGGTGGTGGTTTTGGAGAGCACCAAGTGATGCATTGCTATATATGAAGATCCATGGTTCTTTTTGTGATAAGACAGGGATATTTTGGTTCTGATATCGATTCAAATATCGCCCTATTTGGGAGAATGACGACCAATTTGCTTTTCGATTTTATGCATGTTATCAAATTCGAATACTGCTGAACCGACAAGGCTAAAGTTTGAATTCACTGAATTACTCAAATATCGTTTTATTTGGGAGAATAAAGAATAATTTGCTTTTCGATTTTATACATGTCACCAAATGCGAAAACTGCTGATCCGACAAGGCTAAAATTCGACTCCACTACATTTCGAAAAAATTGCACCCCAAATTGTAAAATAAATAGAAAACCCCCTTTGGCTAGAAAAAAATATGATACAGAGAGCTTCCAATATGCAGTCATGCCCCTTTCATGTACTTCACAAATAAGACAATATTGCAATATTACTTTTCATTCCTCATTTATTGTCTCTTCCTTTTCCTTGCAATTTCTAGCTCAGGATCGTTTCCCTACCCCCCCTCCCCCACGACAGCCCCTCCCATGGATAATTTTCCTAGTTGTATACTTCCCCTCCCGTTTTATTCTTCTTTTTGTTATTTGTCGTTGAGTTTTCCCTTTTCTCCAATTTTCTCGGCGTCTGGATCTTTGCCCTGTTGCTTGAGCCGTCCGTGATACATGAGTGACATGTTCTTGCGTCTAAAGTCACAAGAGATGGATTGGGTTTCCAACCGCCCCTTGTTCAATTATTTTATGGGGACACCTCCTCGTGTGGATTTAATTACTCATAGCCACTGTTTTTGTCGGTTGAATCCGCCCTGTTTTTATTTGTGATTACTCAGCATTTTTTTTTTGTGCATGTGGTGGTTTTTGGTGTTGATTTTATAGGGTTTGT
>LQRL01065194.1:7106-22833 GCA_001703475.1 Hydroides elegans | reverse complement strand
ACCCGTTCCCACAACTACCATTGAACCTCCTTTAGCGCCAGCACCCGTGCCCACAACTACCATTGAATCTCTGATAGCGCCAGCACCCGTTCCCACAACCACAACTGAACTACAAACTACAAACTGCAATTGCGCGAACGGAGGAACACCAACGGAAGTGATGCCATCGTGTATCTGTGCGTGCGTTGTGGAGTGGCAGGGAGATATATGCGATGGTTAGTAGGATGATCAAAAGGAATAGTTTTGGTGATAATGTTAAAGACTTTGGGATTATAGACGACAAAGAGAAATTACACTTATTATATACTATAACTACTAGTTGATTTTTTAATTTTTAAAATGTATGTAACAAACGTCTTATTTCTCTTTATTAGAATGATGTGTTTTTAATCATTATATTGTTTTGTTATACTCTTAACAGGTGGGCGAGGCATTTGACCCTCTATCATACATCTACTTATGAAATCTTGTTTATTTTCTTAAAGAAAATGTAGAAGAGGCACAGAACGGTGTTCGAATCAACGTCGCTACAACATTTGATCAGGTATGTTGATTCTTCTAGTAATCCCCGAAAAGCGTGATGGGTATCATGAAAACATTACCCGGTAACTATTGCCCAATACATATATCGACGCCGAAAAAATGGAACCTGAATGCGTTTAATATATAAGATAATCACAATTCCTGTAATTGTCCTATTATTATTTAGTGGGACATTGTGTGGACGCGTATTCAGTATTTCATTGCGCTCGAAGTCAACGAACATTGCGTTAATGACGTCACCAGTTGTTGCCCGGATGCATCTATTTCACAAGCGTAAGTTTCGTTTTAATTCGTTGATATATGGTTTATTTGTTTAAGATAAAACAACCTATCATCATCACAAACAAATGTGCTATTTATTAATCAATGTCCTATTCTAAATTCATATATTTATTTCAACCAAAAGATATTTATGTTAGGTAAAAACCCCAATGAAAGATTAGATGACGGGTGAGATGTCATTTCAACTTCAACAGCAACAATCAAGTGAACATCTTTTATGCATGAAACTCCTTCAAATATTCATAATTTCAACACATGCACCAATTATACAATTTAATCAAACCAGGTCGGCCGATATCACATTCATTTCGAATGAAGACGTGCAACTTGGCACTGGGTTTCCAAAGGAGGAACAGGACCAAAGCACTTATTTGACGGCAGTCTTCTATGCTCATGGGTCAGACAACAACCAGCTGTGTGATGCAAGTGCCAGACGCAAGCGGGCGCTACATGGTAAGCGGGTGGGATGTGGTTTGGAGAAGGGTTTTAGTATTTTTAATCTGCTCGGTTTGTTTGTTAAATGAGTAACAATAGTTTGCTATTATTTTCCTTATTAACATTGATTACATGGCGTCAGGTGGTCATCAGAGTTATTATTGCTTAAATTCGAATCGGAGTTAAATCGGCTCTGATAAGAGAATATATATTTATTTCAGAATATACTCTACCACAAGACCTCTTGTACACGTTAGTAAGCGCAGCTAGCAGTGACATTTCAAATGCAATTCAAGCATGCTGCGGCGCAACCGTCCTTTCGGTTGAGATTCCAGACGCACCAGATAATGCTATCGACACGACGGACGATCCAAGAAATTCCATCGTTACCCTTGACAGCGGCTCAGTTACAGAGAGTGAAATCCAAAGTGCTGACTTGTCTACGTCCGATGACCTAAATTATACAACTGCTGCTTCGGTGGAGGGACAGAATTCAAAGGAAAAATCTGATGACAAAGGTTTTTAATTGCAAAAAAATGTATATGAATACTGTCCGAAAAATATAAATATGCGTTTGGCGATACGGATCCTCAGTCAGATTTAACTGAAACTAAATGTCCATCTGTTTCATTTCTAGGTATCTTTTAAATTTACGGTTTACAAATCATAATTTTATGTGGTTATTTTCATTGAGATACCGATTTTTAAAAAAACGTTTTGTATTCCTTATTATCATTCATAGTGAGTATGCCAGACTGGGGCTGGGTGATCATTGGAACAGCTGCTGCCTTGCTCTTCGGCTTGGTGACATTGTGCTGCTGTTTACGTCTTCGTCCGTAAGTGAATTTTGTAAGTTGAAAGCTTAACGCATTTGTTTTACTTCAAAGTATTATCTTGTTTACCAATACGTTTGATATCTTGATATGTGAAATCATGTATTTACATTTAGGTATTTGGAAACCAAGCCGCTATCACTTCCTCCAACATACAAGGTGTTCAAGGGTGAAACAAAAGCAAAACCTGGTAACGAAGTATCAAAACAACCTCCACAACCCAAACATAGATCATCTATCAGAGCAACGAAACCTCCACAACCTAAACCGAGACTATCCATAAGAAAGAATCAAGGTTCAAAGGAAAACATTCAGACGATTGATACAAAAGATCTCCGTAATGAACTATCTCTGAATAAAAGTGATCCAAATAATGTTAGATCATCAAGTCGAAGTCTCGGATATGTCGATCTCCATAAAACTAAGACAAATCGGTTTAATTCATCAATAAATTCGAAACATCGATCATATAGTCGATCTGACCACCAAAGCCTTAAGAGTGACTCTGAGTATAACGAACTTCCACGAATACATCAACCAACACATATTTCACCGGTTGACGGCTATTTCGAAATAACGAATGATATGACGGACTCGAGTCAACGACTATGCCGCAGAGACAATAGAGAAGGCAGAAAAAGCAAAGAACACGAATATAGGAAGGGGCCCGATAAAAGTGATTTCACTGATCATTCACAATCAAAATATCAATCGGGACTGAGCAACTTGGGTTCACGGATGCAAAGCAGAGCGCGTGAGTTATTATTGGACTCGCAACGGCGTGATACATACGACACCCACCAATCTAATCGTTACAAAGGTAGAGTACCTGAACCTGAAGCAGATTATCCTCCTTCCTCAAAGCTGGGTTCCAGAATGCGTGAACGCGCTGCTCAACTTCTTTATGGGGAAGAACCAGCAAACATATATGATTCCCGGGTCGATGTCTCCGCGAGATATCAAGGTGACCAACGGAATTCGCGAACTATGGAGGTGGGAACTAATGACCTTGCTAAGACAACATCTGACCGTAACAACGTACATACATCACATTCATCATTGCATCCTGAACTTCAGGACTATTTCAAGGGAACACGGAATAAATCAGATCGTGCTTCTGATACACGTCTCGAAACACGTCGACGCCCGCATGCGACGAATGATTATGACAAAGCTCTAGGATCCAGCCTATCGCGTACTTATTCAGATAATCACATCGAGCGCACATACTCTGGGAGTCACTGGCATCATCGCACAAAGTCCGAGATTGATCTGCGCATGTTCGATCAAACCAAGCGCAAACGTCTCCCTAGATCGTCCTCGGAATCTAGCAGCCTGGGCGATAATAAGATGGATACAAACATTGCGGAGGCTAAAAGGTCTTCCAGCTTAAGCCAAAGAAGACGACATCACTCCGAATCATCTGGTTTGTCATATCCCGAAAACAAAAGCCGAGGGCGCGGTGATGACGTCAATCAACGACGTTCGCGGCGTGGATTCCATCAATTCCAACGATCCATGTCAAGCCGAAACCTACACGGCCATTCACGGAAGCGTAAAAGAAGCCGAAGTAGGCCGAGACGTTCCGTTAGCCTAAGGCGCCAGTCGAGCGATGCTTCTGGAGACTCAAGACAATCTGATTCTGAAGTGGAAGAGTCCTTCAGGGATTCCAAAGGGGATCTTGCGCAATCGTTTGATGATTTTGGTCAATCGTATGCACTGTCAAGGAAAAGCAACTGGTTTCCGAATAGATTATTGTCAAACTCGGATTTGGATTTGAAGCGCTATGAGAGTGATTGAACTCAAAGAGATAAAGTTTTACGGACATTGATTTAAACAGTACGAAATTAGTGTTTTTATTAATATCAAAAATTGTATCACTTTATAAAAATGTATTGAATTTGAATTGGCAATGTTAATATTATATACATATGGTAGACAAGATGCAAAAAAACACTATGTTATGAATTTGCAGTTTTATTTCTATTGAAATGCTTCAAATGACTAACCTAAAACAAAAAATAACTTTTCCTTTACATAGAAAAAAATCAAAGTACATAAAACACTTTATTTAAGGACTATAAATAGTCCTTAAATAAATGTAAAAGATGGCTCTATTTTCAAGTCCTTTGACTTTTTACATACTTTAAATATTATAAATTGTTAATGTTTTCAGCCGAAAAAAAATCTCGTACGAGTTAGAAAAACACAAAGCAGTACTCTCTAAGACTGTCCCTGTTACTTTTCAATACCATCTTAAGTGTATTTTATACACCTTTGGTTTCAGACATGATTTCGTCCAGTATTAAGGAAAAGCAATCTAACAACACTTTGTTAAATCACATTCAATTATGACTATAACACCATACAACTGTGGCCTTACACTTTTCCTGTCACAGAAAAATAGGAATGTATTTGCACTCTCTAGCTTGCTAGAATTCTATCTAAATTGTAGCAGTCTTAACAAAACCTTACAAACTGTTTTTTAAACAATCTAAGCAGGCTTAACCAGTAGCATTATGCTTGGATACCGCTTTGAAGCATCCATTTGCGCTGACTCTGTATTATAGGAGACCGGTTGGTCTCTTTCGATAAATGCAGGATTCTGGCGTCAGTCAGGTGTTACGTTTGGTAGTAGCCCTGTTGGTTATATCCATGCCAATTGCCGTAGTAATTCTGAAACATAAAACGTAAGATTAACATAAAACTAAAAACAAACATTAAAAATATTCACTAAACGTCTCAAAAGATGGCGACGTCCTTAGCAAAACATAATGGTATTTCAAATAATTGATATGTTTACTGAGTATTCCGCTTAGCTCGAAACAATTTCGGCTTCATGGCTGTTCCTAACCGCTCCTTCGGAATAGCTATGTTCTAAACAATATCAAGGTTTATATAGAACATCTAAAACCTCCAGAGATATATCCCATAAACAGACCTGGTAGTTATAGTTATACTGCTGTCCATACGCTGCCTGGTTGTAGGCATCGGTTGTTGTCGAGGACACTTGTGCATAATCATTGCTACCCGTTGCAGCAGGGGCTGTTGAGTTAGAAGTGACTGGTGTGGCACTAATGGCACTGGGGGCTGGACCTGTTTTCTGCTTCTTGGAATCCGAACTGGAAAAGGGAGCATGATAAAACAGTAGTAAACGAAACTTAAGGAAAGAAAATGCTGTTCCCATTAACACATGCCAATACATTTACGGGCTGCTACCAAAAACATTCCGCAAATATGAAAGAAAATTCCATTTAATTATATAAAATAGTTAAGTTTCCTTTATTGATTTCCTTGCTGTTCACAATTTATTTTACTAATAAAACCACAATTTGTTCCTGACAGCGTAATACACGAATTAGCATTAAATGATGCAAATCCTCTAAATAATTTAAGTTCTCACCTTGCATCGCTTGTCGCTTTCCGTTTCTTGGACTGCACGTCTTTTAGCAGTTTCTGGTGATCTTCGTATGTTTGTAGCAATCTAGAATAACCCGAGAAGAAGATATTGTGGACCATTAACATTACAATGTAATTTCAGAATCGTGTTTCAAGGAAAGACTGTGAATTATAAAATTCTATGGATGGCACATAGCATGACATAATTATATCTTTGGGAAAAATGTAATTTAAACCTATCCAGATTAATGTTTTTTTGCCAATCAATTCCTTGATTCAACAACCTTTTCTATACACAATTGGAATTTGAAGCTCTCAAAAAATATACGAGTTATGTTTGAGTCTTACAACAATTATTCCCACTCAACTAAACATAACAGATGTTCTCTTTACCTTGTTATGCTGGATCCAAAATCCTCCAAGAACTCCATCTTTCGCTGTGAGAAGGCGAGACGGTGTTCCAGTGCCAACTCAGTACGCATGCCCCGATCGAAATAACCGAGCATCTCCATTTCGTCAACGTTACCGCCCGACGCCGAGTAGCCCAGGTCGACTAGTTGCAGGAGCAGTTTGGCGTTGGTCTGTTTGAGATGAATGCGGGTTTAAAATCATTTAGGATCAGTAGGAGTATTCAATGGGTTGATTAAATTTATGGTCGATGAATAGAACACTACGAAATGGTGTGGTGATAAAGCTAAAAAGGTGGTCTTATGAGTGTCTTATTTTTAATTTGGTGTTGGTTTTTCAAGATACGTAATTCTAGTTTCAGAAAACATTAAAATAACCTAAGAAATCCTGCTTTAGAATTATCATATAATATACACAAGTGACAATTGAGGTTCTTTATAAATAAAAGAAATAATCACAGTTACAATATGTTTTTGAAGTTTGACAACTTACCGAATCACTCTCTAATGCTTTTTCTAATACTGTTTTGGCCCCTTCAATATTACCAACCACCTGCAAAAAATATATATAACCATAAAGGAAACTTAACTATTATTTAATTGAATGAATACGTTAACTTTGAGACACAGATGACAACCAACACAAACAAGATTGTCAAGGACAATGACCTAGCTTTAGTTTATAGATATGACGTAACCTCTTTTGATTGCTAGCAAGCGCATTTTGTTAATTGTTTAATGAAAAATAACAGGTACGTGTAAATGCATACGCCGGTAATAAAAAGTCATGGTATCCATTTGTTTAAACATTTGCATATAAATAACAATTGTTAGAATTGTTTTCATAATTTTAGCATCATTAATTCATTATAAGGAATAGGTTGTACAAGCTGGGATTCGAACCTACAACCTTATGACCATGATTACCATGCTATATCCCTGAGCTACAGGCCCATACGCGATATGAATGAACATATAAACAATATGTATGATTACATTATATATCAAATCAAAGACTTTCAGAAAAGATATGGTTATTTCCTATAAGCACCATAATTGAGAATATTATTTCTGACATTTTCTGAGGGAAAAATATTTTTGAGATGAATCCAGGATCGAACCCACGATCGTTGGATCATGAGGCCGATACACGACTGACTGAGCTATTCGGCCTGGTATGTAACTGCTGTAATCTAAACAAACAATAAAATCAACAGCCATAAAATTAATAGCTTGAAGGTATGCGTCAATGAGAAAAATGCACGTGTCCACCATTGGATATAAGATGACGCAATCACCCAAGACACAATCCCCCGCATGACCAAACTTTCTGCTTACGGCAGGTTTGGTCGTGTATATAATACACGCCATTGGATCTGTCTTACCGATAGCAGTCGGTATATGATCATGGGGAATGGGCTAGAGTCTTTTTTTTTTTACTACATGTATATAGAAGACAAATTGGGCGGAAATAGCGCAGTCCACCATGGCGAGCAAAGAGGGTCAATCGTCCTATAAAGCACAAGCCGGTATGAGGGTACCATAAAGGAGCTTTGGTCAAAGTTTGAAAGCCCAACTGTCAAAACTGTGGGAGGATATAGATTAGAGAGGAATTAGTTTTTCTCTATATAGATGACCAAATTGCGGTTTTTGCGAACTCCACCATGGCGAGCCAAGAGGGTCTATCATCCTATAAAGCACAAGCCGGTATGAGGGTACCATAAAGGGGATCGGGTTAAAGTTTGAAAGCTCTACTGTGGGAGGTGATAGGTTAGAGAGGAAATAGTTGTTCTCTATATAGATGACCAAATTGCGGTTTTTGCGAACTCCACCATGGCGAGCCAAGAGGGTCACCCGTCCTATAAAGCACAAGCCGGTATGAGGGTACAATAAAGGAGCTTGGGTCAAAGTTTGAAAACTCTACTATCAAAACTGTGGGAGGAGATAGGTTATAGAGGAATTAGTTTTTCTCTATATAGAAGACCAAATTGGCCGTTTTTGGAAAGTCCACCATGGCGAGCCAAGAGGGTCAATCATCCTATAAAGCACAAGCCGGTATGAGGGTACAATAAAAGAGCTTGAGTTACAGTTTGAAAACTCTACTGTCAAAACTGTGGGAGGAGATAGGTTTCCATGAAAAAGTTTACTATACAACTAACTAACTAACTAATTAACTAACTGACTAACTAACGGCGGACGACACCGACCCAGTTTTCGTTTCACGAAGCTGGGTTAAAAAAATAATATAAGGGGCATAAGTAAACTACCGGTATTGGCTCATTCATGTTTAAATATCTAAGAACAATAGCCTAAATATACAATTCGCCAAGAGAGAAAAGAATTATTTGCATATTCACCAAGTAAGCATTCAAGTTTTCATCACCTTGGCAAGATATCGAGCATATTTAATCGCATAGAATGCCTTCTCCTCCTTGTTTGCCGCCTTCTCCATGAAGCCTTTAAACAGCTCTTCGGTTTTCTCAAAGTTGCCTCGCCGCCTCTCAACGCTTATGCGACGCAAGCAGACCATAACGAGACCGGGCACTTCGCGGTCGATTTTGTCGAAGACTTCAACTACCGAATCGTAGTTGGCTATGGAGAAAAACATGGGCATGTTAGAAGTCATGTTTCTTCGATTCTCTTCTTATTTTGTGAATTAGACCCAATGTGATTAATACACTATACATGATCAAAGCTTATTTTAAAATCTTACTCCTTAAAAATTTGCTATGCGGTATCGGTCTTTCATGATCACTTCCTTATCGTCTCGGATTTTAAGGAGTTAACAATATTGTTGACGCCAAATGAAGTTTAGAACCTGTATCAGCATTATTCATTTAAAAGTGTTATTTTTAATATTTATTTCATGTCAAAAGGCAAGTGAACTAAAAATGAAATCAAGATCATGCCCATACTTTGTTTCTCTTCGAATGCGGCCCATGCGAGATGAATAGATGGCTTCTTTGGAAGGTGCACGTGGCACGCTCTCCTGAACACATTCCTTACGCCGTCCACACTGTGTGCCATCATGTAGTCAGCGTACTATAAAGGAAAATATATAAGATAATTGTTAAGTCGAAAGCAGATTGATCATATATTGTTTAAAAACAAGTGTACAGGCATACGCATTATTGCAAATGTAAATGATAGAGATAGGAAAACATGGGGAGAGTTTAGTAAGGAATTGATACATTAAAGCTCAGGCAACATTCAATCGAATACATGTAGGTATTTATTTCTTTATTTGTTATTCGTTGAACCTTCATGAAACACAATTTAATACAATATATCAACAGAGAGCCTAAATAGGCACGCCCATACCTTGAGCCAAAACTCCTCATACAAGGTACAAGCAATAAGGCAGCGCTCAAACAACACAACGACGCGTTCATGTGATCCCTGTGCCATCTCGAAGTCGAGGTATTCGCGCCAGTTGCGTAGCTGAGCCTTCTCCAGGGGCTTCACGTGGAAATAGGGCCGACGAATCTGCGAAATCAAATAATGTAATTTGATTGATAAATGGTCAATTTCTTTGTTTTGTGATTATTCGTCAAACAAAATATTTTGTATATATGATGAGAAATGATGTATCAAACAAATGGTTTAAACTAAAGCCTTTCGCTTTAATATCACAAAGACTAAACTTATTATTCGTGGTGCAAAACCCATTGCGTATATTGAATGAAATATCGCTTGTCAAAAGTTAAACACAACAAAATTTTATTTAAATATATTTAATTTATTAGGATTTTATGTTATTAATCGCCGTTGGCACACCTTATCTTCAAAAGTCCATCGTTTGCTGACTTCTGCCTCTGTGTGCTCGAATATTTCCGTTCTCTTCTTCATAACTATTTCACGTATCGCAGGTAACTCAGCATCATCAAGCTAAAAATTGAATCCAAATTTGAATATTTGAACTATGCATAAACTTTTATTCTTCAAAATATATGCTTCAACATGCAGATTAGGCCAATACAATTGCGGTTTGAAAAATACAAAACTAGTTTTAGCTTGCATACAAAATTTAAACAAAACTTGCAACCAACCAAAGTTTTGCACAACAACCACTCCATTCTTAACCAACGCCATCGCAAAAGTGGCATCAATTTCGAAATTCATTCAAACAGTTCTTTAATCTTTTCATACCTTTTCACTTTCTTTCGAAATTCATTCAAACAGTTCTTTAATCTTTTCATACCTTTTCACTTTCTTCTTTAGCTTTCTTCTTCGCCTCACTATCCCCTGCATCAGCCACCACCCCCTCCTTTGCCGCCTTATCCCCTTTCGCTTCATTCTCCATCCCGGGTGGAGCTTCATCTTCCATCCCGGGAGGGGCATCATCTACACCGGGAGGCCCACTCTCATCATCTCCGGGAGCGGCAGCATTCTCCTCGGGTTCATCTCCCGGGTGACCCTCCGTGGTGGGTTTGACGATTTCGCGACGCGTCTGGAGGAATTCGTCCAACGATAAGATCTTTTTGGCGTGGTGCTCGTTGATGAACGCGGTAAAACTGAAAAATAATTAATAATTTATATTCATAATTTTTAATGCCACGGAGGCTTATATATGAAGTGTGGATATAATGTTATTTTCAAAATCACTGGTAACGTAGCTACTTCATAATATCCCAGTAAAATTATTTAAAAACTTTCGTTTTGTGCAGCTTATATGTCCTTAATCTTAAGACTATACTAGGGTATTAGACTGACCACAAATAAATGTATAATTTCGCAAAAGTATATATTTAAAAAATCTACTTTTTGCAATAGTTCATAAACCCCATCGTTACCTATCAAACTGATGTCTGTAGAGTTGGGTGGGAATCTTGATGAGTCGATCATACAGCGCGCATACATTGCGAAAATTGCCGCTGTCCTTCTCCCAATTGATGTACATCTCCCATAGTTTGTCAGACCGGAAATCAGTGCCCGCGGCCGTGATGGCGCGATCGAAAAGCCTGGTGTGGAAACAAGGAATGCATATTCAATTATTTGAATAAAATATATAAAATTCCACATTTTAAAATGACACTCGCACGGGCAAAATGACGTTCGCGCGTGATATTTAATTTGAAAATAGCATCTTAAATGCGGGCGCCGAAGGCGCGAGGGCAGCTTTTATATGTATTTTTAAAAAAATAAAAAACTTGTACAGTGTGGATTACCAAACTTTGATATGCGCAATAGCGCGAGTGTAATATCAAACGACACTCGCGCGGACGCAACGGACGAAACAAAAGAAGCATATGCGACCGTGTGACCGCCAAGGTGCTACCCCGCATGGCATCAAGTCTTAAACATCAAATAAATGTAGTGTACGTACTGTCTCTTCTTAAGATCAAGCGTTGGCAACTCGTACTTGACCACCAAGAAGTTCAGGTAGTGTATCCAGAGATCGATACTTAGGGGAATCGCCTTCACACCTCTCTCAAATACCTGCTCACAACAACAAAAGAAAGAAGAAATTGAAACACAATTGCCTTCCAATAGAAATCACACACAGCCTATTAGTATTTCTACCGATAAAGCTGTGTGGAAATTTGAGTCACAGAAAATTCTCAAATATATATTGAAAAATCGATTGTCTTACTGTTTATACCCAAGAGATCAGAACGTCACCCAATGACGTCACAATGAGGGTGTGACGTCACAATAGTTGGTGAAACTGCTTGTCTGACGTCATCTCCATTTTGCAATTGTTGTACACAATGTACAATAGCAAATTTGTTAGCAGAGCTGAGGTATAAAAAGACATTCATATATAAAGTTAACAAGCTATAGTTATGGATTATCCTGAACGGAGAAAATTAGAAATGGCCTATTTTACCAATTTTAACAACTTAATTAAGTTATGTTAGATTAACAACCAAACAATAAGCAATAACAATAAACAAATTTTCCATAACCTTCCATTTCCTATATATTTCTTTTATAACGATGATTTATATTTTTTTAATAATTATAAATTATCTTGATTCCTTGTTAATAGTATATTATTAATTATCACTCAGTCTAAAGAAATACTTGTTTTTTGATAATCTTAAAATTGAAAAATGTTAATTTATTGATTTGTCACATCGGTGCATGAAATCCTCGATCAACTTTCACCGTAGGTCACCGATAAGCATTAGCATACCAGTCCATAAAATGTATGCATGAAATATGTTTGAGTAAAAGTACGAATAAGTTCGAACTTGACTTCATTTTTTTCGCATTTTTGATATCGCATAACGGAAATCATTTCCAGGAATTGTGAACATTGCGATAGTTTTCTACATATTGGACAAAAAACTCTCCATGCACGTCCTGAATATAAAGATTATGGGTATCTAGATTTTCTTTCGAAAACAATATATACACAAAGTGTATGTTACATAATGTACCTATTGCATATGATATTTCTTGTCGAAATTATATAAATTATTAACATTAATTTCAAGAACATACCGCTTCGGCCTCGTCATAGTTGTCATGTTTCTTTTCCATGTCAGTGTATTTCTTCCAGTAACCATAGCAATATGGATAGCGAGCAAGGAAGGCGTCGTAGGCCTCTCGTGCAGCTTCGATGCGGTGCTGTAACCATGAGCAGCAGATAATATTCAAGTTGAAATGAATGGAAATCAATCAACAATTATGCTATCACGTGCTATCACATGTTCTTTTTAGTATTTTCTTATCATAATCATTCATAATATATATAGCATATACATTTATTATTTATCATTTTTTATTTATTGTTATAAATATTTATTTATTCGTCATTAATTTCAATGAACCGTAAACATTTATATGAAATGGCAAATTACATAACAAACTCGATACCCAGCCCTCATGGCCATATTCAGCTATTCACCTCTTGCTCCACATATTGCAGAAGATATGTCCAGCCTGTAAAATCAGCAGGGTTTTCTTTCACAGTTTTCCAGTACTTTTCAAGTTCGGGTGATGTGTATTCATCTTCTTCTTTCGTCGCATCTTTGACTTCACTTGTTTCTTTTGATTCTTCAGTAGATCCACTTTGTTTTCCATCCACAGTGCTACCGTCTTTTTCTTGTTTTGCACAATCTGAAGGTTTGGCTTGATCATCCAATTTAGGTTCTTCGTCTAAAGCAAGTGATAAATTTCTAAAAGCTTGTTTTTATCTAAATGGAACTTAAACCACTGCATGATTCCTGGTTTTATATTAAATGCATATATTCTATTAGGCGAGAGCAAAGAAGCATCTGTGAGACACGAAAAGGTTCCAACGCTTCCTCCATACCACCAAATTCTATTTGGTATCGAATTGAGGTTTTTTTTCACAGTTTATTTGCATTCCAAAAAAAGATGCAACCAATTTGCTTCTAGCTCGGAAAAGACAATGTTTCGCAAAAAAAAACTGTTTTTTTGTCCAAATGTTGCATTTGTTACACTTGTAAGTGAAATTCATTGAACCATGGTAAGTGCGATATTTTATCTTCTAGACTTAATGTCGGATAATTCATCGATAGTGCGACTCTTAATTATTTAAGAAACAACAAGGAAGTATATGTGAGACACGAAAATGCCCCAACCACCCCCGATTTGAAGGGGTATTGAATAATTCGTATAAGCTCATATTTTGAAAAATCACAACTTTTGAGGTTTTTTTGCCGAATTCGGCCATTTTCCGGTGGCCGAACTTGGCAGAAACTGTCAAAAGGCACATCTACACATGGTGACTTTTCATTTCAGCCTATAACCAACAGGGCTCGAAACTCGATATTTTTGGCGGGGGCCCGAACATATATATTTATATTTAGGAGATCGTAACAATTGAAAGGGCCTTTTGGGCCTCCAACCTCGAAAACCGGGGGGCCATTTGGAAAATCCGGGGGCCCTTGGCCCCCGTGAGTTTCTACCTCTGAACCAAGTCTCTCAGACCATCCGTTCAAAAGTTCTAGCCCGTACAGGCTCATATTTCGAAAAACCGCTATTTTGGACAATTTGGCCAAAGTCGGCCAATTTCCGGTGGCCGAATCTGACAGACACTGTCACAAGGCACATTTCCACATCCACCATTTTATTTGAGCCTATTCTATAGGCCCCCAACTTTGGGGTTGGTTCCTTATTATATTATCTAGGTGTCTGGATACAGCCCATGCATATACGTGTAGCCGAAATATGAAATATATCGTAAGATATGAAATTTCCATATGGTTCAGAAATGGGCGATAATAGGGAGATTTAGCAATTTCACCATTTCCCTATTTCATCCGCCGGCCGTATTCGCACAGATGTTGACATGTGTAAAATTAATAATAAATATATACATGTTTATATTCTAAGTCACAAACAGCACACAAACCTTTAGATCCAGTGTGGGTGGACATCTTGATGAAGTATGGTAAATAATTTACCGATTCACTGTTTCGAATGCTCGAGGCCAAAATAAATCTATTAACCTAGGACTATGATATAAGAAAGATGTGCAGCCGAGCACGTGATCAATCAAAACACGCCAACTATGTTTATAACAAGCTTTGTTGGAATTTCCAAAAAAAAGCACTATGTATACGTTGCGATATGATCAAGCTTTTTATTGATTTAATTATGAAAACATATCGATCAAACAATTTTATATCGTGGCGATAACTTTTTGAATCAGGAAAATCGAACTTTTCATAAGAAAATTAGATTTGATTTTTTGGCACATATGAAGCACATGGATTTCTTATCATTTATATAGCAAATTCGATATGGTGTATGAAATCAATGATGCCGTGGAGGATCATTTTCCATTATTATAATTAATGAAAGAGTATATAATGTTGTATCGTGTCGTTAGAAAAAATCAAATGAAACCTATGAAATATTTGACATTTAATGCAAAAAATCTCAAAGCACTGATATAAACATAGCAGAATTCACCCATTCGAAACACTCGTACTTCAGTCGTATTTTTAGCCTGCTGCACATCCTGTTATACTCAACCTAGTATTAACAAAAATTGCTCAAAAATGTAATGCGGGAATCACTTTGTTTAACGCTCTTGGTATTTCTATCACGGTTTATCTCTTTTAAGAACAAAACTCGTCAGTATTCCAAACTATGCCATCTTTCACCAGCCGTTTAGTACCACTCGGACCACAAACTTATGTAAAACTATTCTTGCGGACTGATAGCTTTCACCTTCAAGGTTAGCCAAACACGAACTACAATAGAGAGAGTGGGCTAAAATATTTTTGGGGAACACACTTTTGGTGTACCGTTTAGGTATGTTGATTTTTGTTTATTTTCATATTTGCAAAATGTTCAGGGTCCTAATGGAGAGGTTTGGCTAACATGTATTTTTGGGATCACACTTTTGGTGATCCACTTTAGGTATGTTGATTTTCTTGATTTTGATATTTGCACAATGTTCAGTGTGGTTGCTCTAAAGTGTTAAACACAAACCCCAAATATACTTTTATCAATTTGAAACAATCTGCCAAAACTCTCTATTGTTTTACTGTTTTTTTTCAAATCTTGAGGGGAAGTATATATAATATATAACCTGACTAACTGAAGGCTATTGAGCTGCAACTACACTTCAAATTGAAAGTAACGTAACTAATGCATTATAAAATTGAATATTATTGTGGCACATTTACTCATTGTAACATAATAATGCTTGATTAGTGTGATTTGAAACTAAAGATTCATTTGAAAAGAGCTTGATATAGATATCTGATCAACACCATTTTAATGAGATAGTGTTAGAAATAGGCACAACAAATCATATTTTATTGTTATTATCATTTTTAGCCACGGCTTGCTATGCAAGACGTGGATTGTACTACCACTTGGTGTTAATGATTTAGTCAT
>LQRL01065164.1:0-10527 GCA_001703475.1 Hydroides elegans | reverse complement strand
TCTTTTTCTTGTATGTTTTAGGTAAGTGTCACTGAAGTTGGTGTTAAGGCCTTCAAGTAAAAGACATGTGAGTACATGGTGATGAATAGCAATATGGAACTGTATGAAAGTTAGAAATGTAGTGAACAAATTGTCAATGACGATCTGACATCCTCGCTACAGTTTTATACCAAACTCTTCTGTCACAACAATTAAAACCGATTATATATACCGAAAATATATACTAAAAACAGTATGTTAGGTTTTGCTCATGTATAATGTTCGTTGACATCGCTTAATTTCCTGACTTTCCTTTCGCGACCGTGATAAACCGAATTGAGAGTGAAAGGTACAGTGCCAAATGATAATCTCCAGATTCTTGAGTGGCCGTCATATCTTGAGCACTGTTTACTCAAATCTTTTATTGAAGTGCTCTTCCCCCTGTCCTTTTATAGAGCCTGACCACATTGGAAGCTATTTTTTATGCGTTTTTTTCCTGAGGCCGCGGTTACATTAAGCACTGCAAATCGTACAGTCCGATTTAAATCGCACGTTTTATGCAACCACAGACTAGCAAAATATAACTCCCAATGTGTTTTTCTTATGGAAACAGCTAACTTGAATTTCGCTGTGTTCTTTTAAAGCAAATCGCCTTTTGGGTTTCCTATAAAATATATATTGGAAAACAAGGTTTGTAAGGGTAAAAACGTTAAAAGTATTCCAATGTGACAAGGCCCTTATCTAGAAGTGGTCTTCTCCCTGTCCTTAGAACACAAACACGGTGGTGAGAAATCAAACACGTCATCCTTTCATTGAGTGGTTTTCGTAATTATTTCATATTGACAGAACCACCCTGGGGTGTACTCTAAGAGGGTGCAAAAGTGTGTCGTAGTAATTAGTGTTTATCTTTCTGTCTTTGCTGTCTATTTTAATATTTTCCATAACTAATATTCGAATGCGAGTATGTTATATCACATTTTCAATTGCATCGATAATGTATCAACAAAATAAGATTTCCAGGAAGATAAGTACTATAAACGAATGAAAGGATGTAGCTCAGAGGTAGAACGAATTCTAGAACCTATACCTTAGCATGTACAAATATACATAATACATTGTACATTTTACGTCATTTAAAGAAGATTTAAATGGGTCTATCAATAAATCTAACACACTGCGTAATTCAAAAAGACATTCTTAGTATCAAAAATATACTCTGGATGAATGAATTGTACTATTCCAACATCACCAAAATGTGATGTACATTTCATTTGTGCGACAACAATTTCATATGTGGCAGGTTTATGCAGTATTTTTCACCAAAGCTATATATGCACAAAATCTCCATATTTCCATTTTACATTCACCCTTAGGGTTTTCCTTCACATAGAAGGAATCTGTAACCAAATCTAGGGTCCTTGGTATGGCAAAAGGCGAGACTTCCAGACGTGCCTCTTCATCTCTATAGAATACTCCATTTCCCGTTTAAAGAAACGCACATCTTTATATTACCGAGATTCATACCGCGATAATGTACTAAAGGCATCCAATATGTGTCATGATATGTGGTCACCATTCATCAGATTACAGACGGTTCCAGAGGTAGTCTTTCGCTAGTTGTGAACAGAAATGCAGATAGAATCAGTCGGACATCAAAATAAATATTTTCAAGTTATGTATAATGGATTTGGTGGACAGCATGCGTAAAAATAGAGGGATGTGTTCAATAGTCATGTTAATGCAGAAATTAATTATTTCATGAGCTCATATCAATTGGCCCACCCTATATAATATTGGATTTATAGTTGAGATAGTGCGAATATGCAATAGTTTGTTTCAATATACGCTGACACCCTATCTTATTTTCATGTAAGTAAGTAACAAGCATAATTTCCCATCCAGATAATAAGTAAAATATGTATGAGCAGAATTTCTACAGACACTGTCTTATTTGTATTTTGGAAACGCGTTCCGGATGTCCTGAGATCCTATGCCATGCACTGCAACTAGTTGCAACAAAGTAAAAACCTTATGATAATATTTCGTCGAAAATGGAATGAGAAGTAAATGGCCTACCATGCTACTGGGTACGCATAAGTTCTGTCTAGAATATCAAACAATAAATTTACATTGCATTATGCATATATTCATAATGGATGATTGAGAAAAGCCAAGCAGTATAACAACATAGTCCAATATCAAATCTAATTTTTCGCGACCTGAAATAATACATTTGTAACAATTCCATAGTTCCACTGAAACAAAAGACGGATGTGGTACAGTAAATGATAATTATGAGTAGCAAAACTTTGCAGGAAATATTTGGTTTTATATAAATCCCAATAAATAGTGACAAAATACCATATATGATGATAAAATGACGCCACTTTTTCTGCAGAACATTACAGAGTGTATGTACATTATATTAAGTGATGTCATATATGTTTACTGTTCAATGTTCAATGACCCAGTTTTGAACACATTCGTAAGTGACGACACCAGCCACACCCCTCCCTTCCTCACCCTTCTCCTTATATTCAAGTACCCCCTTTTCCTCGTTCCCTTTCTTCTAGAAATCATCACATACGCAAGTGCAGGACTTGAATCGGGACCATGGCAACAACAATAGGACAAGGGCTTTGACATTGACCTGCCACTTGAGTGTATTGTTAAATAAATGGACGAATTTATTATGGTAATTGTCTTGGTATCTAAGGTGACGAAGTTGGTTACTTAGGGTATCTACCGGTTTCTGTCTCTGGTCAAGATGCATTTGACTATATAGCGCTTTAAATAAAACTCATTCAAGACAATGTCCAATGTCAAGTTATATTCAGAGAAAAAAACTAGGGTTAGCCAAACTAATCGATTTAACTTTATACATATGAATAGTGGTTCTAGGACAGAATCCCCGGCGGACAAAATCCCTTGCGAACAAAATCCCCGCGATTTGGTCAGCTAGGACAAAATCCCCGCGATATTTTTGACGGGGTGGACAAAATCCCCACAATCGTAATTTATCAAAATATTAATATATTTAACAGATGAAATTGAAAAAACAAAATAAGTAAAGCTTATATCCTTAGTAATACACTGTTCATGGCATAGCAGATCGTGTTTGCTACAGTGATCGGATTAGGTGGATTCATCTTTAGTGTTCTTTTATGTGATAAAGCATGGTTTTAAAAACGAAGCTCCTCACATAAAAACACACTGATCCTTAATCCGATCACAACAAAATGAGGGATGTGTTACACATTGTAGATCTTATGGCTGAGTGTAAAAGCTTTATACTTAGTCTTATTTTATTTTTGAAACGCAAAAAAGTAATTATTGTTGAAAAATTAAAATATGTCAAATGCGGGGATTTTGTCCACCCCGTCAAAAATATCGCGGGGATTTTGTCCTAGCTGACCAAATCGCGGGGATTTTGTCCGCAAGGGATTTTGTCCGCCTGGGATTCTGTCCTCGCACCATGACTAGTAGACGTATGCATCGAATATTCGGACAAAATCAGGCCACTTTTGAGTTGGACCGTGGATGTTTCTATAATGGTAAGGGTTATTCACATGCCTGCCTGATTCATTCTTACATTAACCATTTAACTATTCAATTGAATAATAACAGTTGAATATATAGTATAGCTACTGAGCAATGAGCCCCCAAAAATTATGACTATCGAAATCGGGCGCATCAAATATTCGGACAGCGTGTATCAAATATTCGGACAGACTATTATAAAGTGTTGTCCTTCACATTACTGCAAACGAATATCTTGTGATATTGTTTTCTTGACTTTAAACAAGTATTTCAATATGTTCGAAGGATTTTTGGACAAGACGACACGTGCATATATCGGTTGAACTTGAAATCTTGGCATTCCTCAAGGCCCATTTTCCTGTAAAACAGACATGAAGTTTATATTGGTTAATAAGTTATGTTGCATTCAATAATTCGTGTTATTGTTGTTGGAAACCTATATTTTGTGTGCATTTTCAAATGAAATAAGCCGCAATTAGCCCCCTTATCTGACCATGACAATATTGAAAATATACACATGTAACATAAGGAAACAAGCACATTTTATTTGTAAATTTCAATGTAATATATCAATAGCGAATCCCGGTCAAAAGAATATGAGACCAAGATGGCCGCCCCTTGGCAACCGTATATTTACCAACCAAGGGAGACCATGAGATGTACACCTCGAGGAATGTGATAATAGCACGTCCACTGTATCCTTATACAAATATCTTACTCATCAGTATGTATTCCATCGAACATATTTCAATATTAAATTGCCTAAGAGGTGACAACTTTGTGAAGTTTTGCAAATATATAGTTATAGATTTCCTACAAATGTAATTTTGTAATATGAAATTAATATTTTCAAAGAATTGCCTATGTGGCATTTTTTTTCATTATTGTCATGACCAAATGCGGGCGTGCGGCAGTCGTGAAACATTAGTTGTGATGTTTCTCTTTAAAAAAAAAAACATTTAAAATATTCAAATTTTCCAGCGACATTAACACGAATTATTGAATGCAACATAACTTATTAACCAATATAAACTTCATGTCTGGTTTACAGGAAAATGGGCCATGAGTAATGCCAAGATTCCAAGTTCAACCGATATGTGCACGTTGTTTCTTGTTCAAAAATATTTCGACTATATTGAAATACTTGTTTAAAGTCAAGAAAACAATATCACAAGACATTCGTTTGCAGTAATGTGAGGGTTAACACTTTATAATAGTCTGTCCGAATACTTGATACACGCTGTCCGAATATTTGATGCGCCCGATTTCGATAGTCATAATTTTTGGGGGCCAATTGCTCAGTAGCTATACTATATATTCAACTGATATTACTCAATTAAATAGTTAAATGGTAAATGTAAGAATGAATCAGGGTGACATGTGAATAAACCTTACCAATTAAGAGACATGCACGGCCCAACTCAAAAGTGACCTGATTTTGTCCGAATAATCGATGCAAACGTCTATCCCTGCATTTATCGGAAAATGGGTAAAGCATTATATCATTTAGGAACCTGTAACCATAGCAATTGATTAATCGCCAAAAATACATAACAGAACAGTCAAATGCGAAAACCAACAGCAACAATTAAATCGGCCTCCCTTTTAACAGTATCGCTTAATTCCCATAAAACACCAAGTGGGATCATACCCAAAATTGCAACATAAACGATTGTTTATGTTCCATACTATCGCCTCTCCTTTATTGGAAGTTGCAATATAACTGATTGTTTTTGTTTTACGCAATCTCATTTTTTATCGGTTGCAATTGATAAAGCGCCAAAGAGTGGATCTATGGCATATAAATAGTAACCTGAGCGCGATGTTGCTATCTTATGCAATCACTAAGGCTCCGGATTATTATTTATATAGCTTCAGCAACAATATCCAAAACAAAGTTTGACCTACTTATTTGCAATTTCTGATACGTGTAACCAATCATTGGATTAATGTGACTGAAAATCCTGGACTGGTTCATGGTTGCTATTTGAAAAACGACAACATAATAGATTTTAAGATTAGGAAATCCTCTTTCAAAACTCTTAAACCATGCTTCAAACCGCTTAGAATCCTGACACTATATCATATCATATAGGAAATGCCCACAACGCTTTTTGAACTTTGTTTCATTGAGGGACAAAATTAAAAAAAAAAAAAACTTCAGTCGATCTAAAAGACCGGTATGAGTGCAGAACTTGCGCACCAAGTCAATCTGGTATTATCGATCACTATTTATCATGTTTGATGACGTCCACACGTATAATGATGACGTCATCGCACACGATTCCAATGTGACCAGTACCTGATTCGGAGATTTAATAGACTCTACGAGTGAAAAGGATTTTATAAAGACTCTATACGAAAGGATAATCAATTTAATGAACATATGGACTAAGCTTGAAAAGGCGTTTATGTTCATACTACTACTACTACTACCTTGTGATTTAAGCAAAAAAATATATATAGTCGTGAAACACATTAGCGACTTTTCTGTTTATATTAATACAATAATGGACTGATCCGAAAATCTGGCACCTAAGACACGTTTTTTTAAAAAAATATCAACGTAAGAAATAATGGATTTCAAAAAGGCCATAGTGTGTATAAAATTTAAAAAGTACATTAAGATAAGTTATGATGTTTTAATGATAATGGAAATAGTAATTACTTATATAACTTTTGTTTTAAAGAAAACCTAATGCACTGCGCCTCACGCGCAATAGTCGGCGAACATGGTGAAATTTAAAAAAGAAAATGAAGTATATGAAATATCGCCTGATGAAATATCGCTTGATGTTCCTTAATATTTCGCAGCGATCGCATCAAGTAGAAAGGTATCCCCCTTTACAAGGCTACACATAAATGCATAAATTGTTCATAGACATAATAAATATCATTGTTTGCACCTTATCATTCAAGAGAACTGAACTAATCCGGACCACAAAGCAAGTGTAGTACCGCTTTCCCATCGTTTACCAAGAACCTGATCCGAAAATAATCTTGGCAGATTTGGCACCCAGTAAACATCGCATAATCTCTGTAAACATCATGAATTTAGTTAGATAGATTCTTTAACCATGGATGCGTACAGTATTGGAAATGGATGATGGAATAACGGAAACCGTCGGTTATAAACAGAAGAGTAATTAAAGGGCTAGAAGAATAATGCATACGCAACATCTGAATCGGGTTGGTGCGTGGGTAAAGGTCCAAAATGCCCATCCGTGTTTAAAAAGATAGTCGTGCTTTGGGTTTCCTGTAAAGATTATAGTGGAAGACAGGGGTTGTTAAAAAAATACCGAACAATTTCAAATGTGGCCAGTCCTTTTTTTGTCTTCTTTATAATCTCATAAGTTTACATCCCTTAATTTTACCAATACATATAAATACACTAAACAAAGATTCCTTCATATTTTAACAAATTGTAGTCGGTCTAACACAGCGGAACCAACTAAGTTAAACGATTTACTTTAATTTGCGTCACAACGTGATTACACATTGGAATACGTGGTTCTATCACAAATCCTCTTATCCCCCTCCAATTCTCCGACGGATTTATTGTGACGAACCGATTGACTTACCCCGAAAAACCTATTGTTCCCAGACAAAATGGTATTATTTTTATGAACATTACTGAAGGGCACCCCGCGACACATTTTTCAAAAAGTTGTTAAATCACCTTAAAATAACTTTACAAAGACGAATAACAACAAAATACACCTTTTTGAACATTAACATTTTGCAAAAAGGTGTTCCTTTTTTCCAAGCCAGCAGAGCTGTTCCTCCTTTTCTAGCCAGCTTGGAGTAGAAAAGGAACACCTTTTGCAGTTATTAAACTGTTGATTATAACTAAATCACATATCATTAATTACAAATAACAGGTTATAAGCCAATTACAAGCAGATACGATTAATTTGCAATCAATTATTCTCATTAGTTATCGCAAAATAAAGAAATTATCAAAAAAAGGTGTTCCTCAAATTGCTAAAGTCTCCAAGCTAGAACGAATTTTCTCAAAATCTCCAAGCCAGCTGGGATTTGCTAGGGAACACCTTTTCTGAGGAACAGCTCGTGAGGTACTCTTCATTACTAATAAAAACGAATCTAGATGTTCTATTTGTTGGTGATTGAGTAATTTGCATCACTACATGGCGATATATGTTAACAACCTCTGCTGTATCGTAGTAATTATATCAAAAATGCATTCATTAAAAAAAAAATATCTTAGCAAGGATTTCGCTTTGAGGAAAACAATAGCTGAGGACATACGCTACGTAGAAAGTCTGCTCAATTGAAACTATCATATATTTCATGTTATTATTTTTTTGAGCCAATACCATATAACCTGACCAGTTCAGACCAAATAGACCGGCAACAACTAATTACGTCATTGTAAAGTTGTCCGTTCATAATTGAATTCCAGTATAAACATTTGTAACTGCAATGCCATAGCATTTAATGGAACAAAACAGACCAATCTCAGTGATTGTCCGGGTTCAGAATTCACTATAAAAGAGGGAAACCTTTGTCTAATTCCTCTGTCTCTGTGACATCATACGGATTCGCAGATTTTGTTTTTTATGTCCACAGACTATTTGGTCGTCTGTTATAAGACGTCATAGATACGCCCTAATATAAAATGGTCTCTACCATCAAAAGGAGGACATTCTTTTGGTACTCATGAACATGTTCATGTACAAAGGACAATTCCGGACAATTCCGGGTTCCGTGTGAAATACTTGAATTTTGCTATTTTGTTAAAATCGACCCAAACATAATGTAATTTGTGAATCGTAAGGTAAAACATATTTTATGCATACTTCATTTAATTTAACTGTCACCTTGTCATTTCAAATCTCTGTTCAAAATTATTTCTTTACCGAGGACCGTTTTAAACCGAACCCATCAAATTGTCGTTTACAATACGAGAGAAAAATAACCTATTTGATAACACGGACCCTTTTAGCAATGAACACAACCATGTGTTAATTTGTTGCGTCCAGACGGAGGTTGCGACAGCACGTTTCGTCCCCGGGGAAATCTGCAATGTCCCGTATATATTTAGCACTAAACAGATGAGAGCTTATATCCGGTCTAGGAACAAAACATATAGGTTTTTATTATCGATTCTCTTGAAAAACATATATTCATATATACATAGGATTGGTTTCGATACATGTGCATCATGAACAATGACATTCAGAAAATGGGAATTTCGAGTTAACCTCATTTAAAAAATCAAATGTAAATCAAGTTATTTGAATTAAGAACTTAAGGATGAAGGATCGGGAAAAGATTATCTATGAACCCACAAGAAAATGTCGTTACATGTACATGTATTTAGAAACCGTGGCGGTTACGAAATGGTATAAACAGTTGAGGATGGTATCACGAAATTGCGTTGTCCCAGTTAACATATTTGCATAAAGCTCATGCCTTAAGGTCTATTATATGATAACGCAAGGAGCAAATCAAACCAACCAAGCTTCTATTAAGGATGAGATCACAATCTCTTTGTCCCATGCATTATTCAAAAGGTTGGTTCACCGAAATAAAACTATGTCAAAATCAAATAATAAGGGATTTGAGATGGCAAATATTCCATAGGCCTAGCTCACATACCAATATTCCTTTGACTTGCGATTTGTATTCCCGCCGATGGTTATGCGTCACAAATCCCGATTTCAAACCATTTTAGGAATCCGCGACACGTTTAAAACTACATTATTTCTAAGTGGATTTAGACGTGATGGAAATTTAAAAACAGTCTAGTAAACATCTCAAATCTTAACAATGTAGTCTGTAAAATTGCAGTTTGATTTTGAATAGAATTATTAACAATGACGTAGAAATAGTTGGTTATCAAATCGAAGTAATGCATGTATAATGTTGAAGTAAAATTGTATATGACTCTTAAAGCTTAATATAGTAATTATTCACGTGTAAAACGGAAATGAACAAAAATACTTAAAATTCCCAGTCGCTACAGGAAAGAGAATTCAAGGATTTTGACCCCTCAATTAATTTTTTTCAAATGTTAGTTAGCAAACAGAATTTCGCTGTATTGTTAAGTAGGGTCTATTACATTGGTGACTGTTCATCCGGACCTTCGGACGTCTGACATGGAACCATTACATTATCTGATCCATAGAAAAAAAACTTGTCATTTATAAAACACCCATTTGGCCGCTCAAAAGCTATCAATGGGCGCTGCTCCTGCCCTAATATGGCAAAGGACGTTCTTAATGATAACAAATGTAGACAATGTGACACTGTTTTACTGGTAACTGCCAAACCCTATCAGGAGCTGTACAGGCACTCGTTGGGACTCAAGGGTTTAAAGGTCACAGACCCCGGGGTCACTGGCCTTCCGTATTCGCCTACAATTATGAAGGGTTCAATCTAAACTAGATGATATTCCCGTTTTGGGGAAAACACAATGTAGATGAGCGATGTCCCAAAACCATATTTTTTGAAACGTTTATATGTATAAGGGATTTATATATACTGACGCAAAGTAAAAACGCAAGTGTCTTAGAATACTTTAATTTATTCAATTGTTGGGTTACAGTCATGAAATTGACATATAATGCTTAAAAGACTGAGAACTAACTGCATTGATAATCTTGAAGCGATACATATTTCTGATGACGTAAAAAGTCGCACATAGGTGTATGACGGATGTGAAATAATGGCGAGTATTTTGATCGCCACAAACTCTTCAAAACCCTCATGGAATGCAAGCGGAAGGAAAATCGGAAGGTTAGCAAAAAGATTGAAATCAAAATATACACCGATCGCAACGCCACAACTTCATGAACGTGAGAGATGGCCAAATATCGATGTGCTAGAAAATGGTGTTTTGCAAAAACATTCACAAAAGTGGCAGCTATTGTGTTATCCTAAGGAAATTGATTTAAATATTACCGCCAGCTTACCAGCTATTTGCAGTACAATGCATAGCCCGAGCAAACAAGGTTTTATACGCATACTTACGATCGCTTGGTG
>LQRL01065141.1:0-11951 GCA_001703475.1 Hydroides elegans | reverse complement strand
GCCTAAATACCATGCGAGACACTCGACTCTTATATTTTTAAGTCGTCGAATGGTAAGGGATGGGTGGCCCTGAGAGACCTGTCAAACTAATGAAATAAACCTGTTAACTCCATCGAACAAACTATTTTTTTCCGTCACTATAACAGTGAGAATCAAGCTGTTGTTCTTTCTATTGGATGGGTGACCAGACAACTAGCAATGTCCTCTGTTTAGTAAGGTTTCTCACGCGGTACGCCTGACATTACAGCGGGTAGTTAAACAAACCAACCTATTTTTTTATACACGCACCCTTGCTTGTAATATTAGTGTTAACATCCATATTGATTCGCAGCACTTTTTGGTCGCATATCATTAGCGCAAAAAATCTCAAGGAATGGTCCACATCATTATTTTGATTAAATATGAATAATTCCAGTGTATATTGTTTATTCTATGCTATAGCAATGCCGATAACATGCAGAATATATACATGTAACGTGTGTATCGAAGATAAATAAATATAATTAAATCGCCAATAGCCTAACACCAATGCTTATATTTTGTTGACAAACCTTTTGACGAATTACACGTTTATGCCACCTTTTATGTGTTAGTGGGTAGGTAAAGATATATGTTTGGCGAAAATACAATAGCATATGCTTGTTAGACTTGTACAGCTAATAATGCTTTTAAATTATCTGAGAAATTGATTTGGTAACGCTGAATAACTATGCTATATTAAAAGCTCTTATCAATTCAATATTAAAAAATGTCACTATGTTGAATTATTTTATCTCGATCAATTAAATGTGTCAATAAATCTTCAAAACTGAATGAAAAAAAAACAAAAACTTGAAACATACAAAATTGTTGTTACAGGTTAGGAGGAAGTCCAATTGATGGGAAAGACACTCTTGTCATTATGCCTGTGGTACGCTTCCATCCGTATCATGGAGAAAATATAAAGCTTCTCGATGAAGACATGGTTTCCTTCAGAGAAACAAGTTTCGCTCACGCGATCAGTTTTAGTGAAAAACCATTGCATCCTATGGAAGTTTTCCTAGTTGAAATCGAGAAAAATGAGCGTGGATGGAGCGGACACTTACGCATCGGCCTCACTCAGTTGACTCCAGATCAGAGGCTACATTTGCCTCAGTATGCTTTACCCGACTTGGCAAACTATGGTAAAACATGGATATTTGCAGTAACGAAATCTCATAATAAAATCGTAGACCACGAAGGTTCAGGAGCTTCTATTCTCGGTGAAGGGGACTATATTCAGACATATAACGGTGCTTTGCATAAGAATGTTCTCAAACCCATTCATGTTCCGAAACGAAAATCGATACCTGATCCTCGAGAGGATGATGTGCAATTAACAGACTTGACTTTGGGCTTAGAAGGTGGATTAATGGATAGTACTTCTAGCGAAGCTTCTACACAGGGTAATGATGACGAAATTTTACCAACTGATGTTGGAAGTCGTATCGGCATTGTCTATGTGATAAAGAATAAACGAGCTGAAATGCATTTTATTATCAATGGCGAGGATCAAGGTCCCTATGCAAAAGACATTCCATATGAAGATGGCCCTTTACATGCTGTGATAGACGTCTATGGAACCACAAAGCAAGTCAGAATTATCCAGTTATATGGAGGTGAGCTTCAAAAATGTGCTTCATATATCTTATATCCTTCTCTAAAAAAAATAGCAAGGTGGAATTTAAGTTCAAAATGTCAGTTGATATTATGGAAAATTGACAAGAATCTAAAGTTGTTGGTGTCAGCTTAAGTTCGTATTCTTATAATTCGCATTACGTGTATCTAATTACTGATTTTTTTTTGTTTTACAGTTGGAACACTACAGAATTCCTGTCGAGATATCATCCTGAAGTATGTAAAAAAAGACAGTATTCATAAACTGCCAGTGCCGAGCAAAATAAAAGAGTTTCTTCGATACGAAGCCACATGATTTACCACCGGGAACGTTATGGCAGATACATAGTTTCAAAGTTTATCTAAACCTTCTCAAGTTCTTGCTTCATTGTCATAATCCACAGACTGCCAAGTTAAGTTTCATTGAATCTCTCAAGAGATACTGAGTAAAACGTGTTGGAAAAGTATATCATTCGATTGTAAGTCGTGTCGGGAGGTTATGTTGAGTACTATTGTCTAATTGTATATAAGCGTGTGTAACCATTTTGTTTTACAAGCATTTCATGTTTACGAACATTCGATTATGTATACATTGTCTAATGATATTTTCCTATCATTTTCATTAAAAATCTTGAATAATGTCTTTGCTCGTACAGGTTGTTGAAACTTTAGTTTAACTCCTGCAGCATGTGTGTTAACCTGGTTAACATACATAAGAATATAAATACATATTTCGAGTCAAGCATTTTGAATTACATCAGTTTCATCTAAACATGTACTATTTTGAGTTCCTGCATCACATTTAGAAGCAATATCCAATTAAAATTATGCCTGCATTTTAATTTATTTTGTTTGAAATTTGATTTTTCTTTAAGGTGAATAGTATTTAATATACATGTGGATGGTTTACCTGATTATCCAAACATCTACAACGCCATAGTTAAAAAGAAAATCGTTAGATGCTTTTTTTCATTAAACATAAATTATAATCAGTTTTAAAAATGTAGTTCATATGTCTTGATTAGTCACTGTTTTGGTATTATAATCTAGGGTTCGATACAATTTCCCTGTGTTGAATGTTACTATTCGGTGCCGAACACATTTTTAATTCTCTTGCTTATGATCAGTATATTTGAATTTATGTTTAGTCTATGTATGTTTATGTTTGAAATAATGCAAGGGGCATTTAACTTTTCTCATTTCATGGACAAAACCAAATAAAAGAAGTATAAATAAAATAATTTTTCGTCTTTTAAAAAAAATAAAAGTCCTAAAGATAGACCATTATAAGTTAGCATATATAATTAGTCAAATCATACAATAAGTCAAATCACAATACGAGTTGCTTTTGAAAGCAGTTTTGATTTATTTCCATATGACCTAAAGAATAATAGTTTACACTACGCACAAGACGCCTTAAAATATCACAGCTGTTTACATAACCAAAGCCATACAAAAACAAAACACTTCACATAAGCACACAATTATAATAATAGAAAATTATTGTATTACTAATTACATTTAGTAAACTTGCATATAAGCTTTTAACAGATTCAGTGCAAAGTCAAAATGAAATGATATGTTTATAACAAATCGGCAAGTAATTTTATTATTATTAGTTACGCCGACTGACACATTTTGGGTTATATGGGATTAATTCATCGGATCGAACAAAGTATTTACGAATTAAGAACACTACTCATAGGAACCAACAGTTCATAAAAATCGATATTCGCACTGCCGAGGGTTTCCGATTAAAAATGGCATATTGCATATTAAGACAACCAAATAAACATCTTAACCACGTTGTCTTTTCTTCCATTGCACACTTAGTAAACCTATTCAATACTGATGTTCATGCAACGTGAACCAATAAATGAACAAAAAAGTTCTCTTCTCTGGTAGTCGGAGGTGAATAATTAGATAATGGTTAACATTTATTTTTGTATTATTT
This sequence comes from Hydroides elegans, assembly GCA_001703475.1. Classification (NCBI taxonomy): domain Eukaryota; kingdom Metazoa; phylum Annelida; class Polychaeta; order Sabellida; family Serpulidae; genus Hydroides; species Hydroides elegans. Next base: position 8,362 of record LQRL01065141.1, on the reverse strand, counting down.
GACATTGTCCTCTTGAGACGAGTTTCATTGAGCTATATGAAACACCTTGTACGTCAGCCATGACCATGAGTTCCAGACAGTTAAACAACCAAAAGTAATCGCTTATAACAAGGTAAGATACACAAATAGAGCCAATAGATAACATTTGAGATTCGCAATCACACTAACTTGCCATAGACCTTTTATTCAAAGTCAGGAGCTGTTTATAAGCTCCCATCCCACATAGTTCATATTTTCTTTATAAGCACGACATGTTCTTACATTTCGACCTATAACGTATCAGATAAATATTAAATTCGGATATCTTGATTATAAAAACGTTTTAAAAAATAAACTGGTAATCAAGTCCAATATACTTGAAACAATCATGTGAGCCATGTCGATTCAGAGGAAAGTTTATCAACGCTCGTGTGTCCCCTTTGGTTCAATAACCTAAATTAGTGCTAATTAACATAACATATTTTACACGTGCTTCTTAAACAGACAATGAAAAAGATAGGAATATCTTATTTGTTTAAAGTAGAGGCTTTAATGTAAACAATTCTTTTGTTATTTTATAAATTTATGGATTTTCATGAAATCTTGAATTATTGTTTTTATCCGAGTGTTTTCATGTTCAAGCTATAAGAACACATGCACAAAAAAAAAAAAACACATTTTTTGCACAAAAGGGACATTTACAGGTGATGTTTCTGACTGGTTTGAGTAAGCTCAGGACATATTTTGCAAGTAACCCATGACTTCTTTCCAGATATGATGATACCGTACTTCATTTGTATCTACACGTATTTTCTCATTTGTCAAGTGAAGCACTGACAGTATTGTGATTTTACCTTTAATAATGTTTAAAAGAAATAAATTCATGTCAAAAGCACTTCAAATGTTATTTTGACATACGACTTATGTGATAAAGAACATGTAGTTAAACAATAGATACTGGTCCCGTTTTTCCAAATCTACAAACTTCGATCTCAATCGATTAAATAGCTAGCGAACCCAGGCGGTGTTAAGTCATCTTATTACATTTACATGTTTCGACCTATGCATTGTCAATGTACTTCACAAATAGTTCTTTTCGGTTTTACCGATATTACACTTATGTTCCGATAAACCTAATTAATTAGCTAGAGTCAGCAGATTCCCAAAACGTCACGAGATTACAACATACTCATATATAATCCCCTTCTATTTAACTCAAAAACCGAAGCTAATCACTTCCAAGATCTCGAACAGCTGTGGTGAATGAAACAGAGCGACGGCTTTCATTGGCTCATGATGCTTGTGGATAACTTTGCCTTGGCGACCACATCCTGGCCTTGCTTCCGGCCGTTGATGACCATGATCACTGGGTTGTCGATGCGAATGCTCATCACGTCAAAACTCTGTAAGAATAATGATTATATCGCATTAAGAACTGTTTATGTGCTCATACATTACATAGGCATATAATTGTATTCAATGCAAATGTACGTGACATTCGGCCAATGCGATTATTACTTCAAAAAGTGGAGATTGTTTTTATATTTTTTTTAATGGTCAAACGATTAAATCATATCCTGATATTAGTGTATAATGATAGATGAAAATAAGTCTCTAAGTTAGATACTATATCAAACAAGTTTATTGTTTGTACACACGACAAAACTCATGCATATAGATATCTTAGATAACTTACGTGTTCCTTATACTGGAAATTTACATGTTCTACCCAAGGTTCTGGAATAGCTACGGAGTCTCCGATTTTTACACCATTTTCAGTTGCTATGTTATACACCGACACCGGAATACAAGTTCCCTCTTTGTCCACCATACAAAAGGTACTGCAAAACCAACATTTTAAATAAAAAACTGAATTTATTAGCTATATTTACTGTCACAAATATTAAGTTTTCTTGCTTCAACTTTTTGTTTTACAAAATATCACAAACCATTTTTTGTCTTTTGTCATATAACTAAAATGTTGTTAGGAATAACCAAGAAATCTACACACTAGTGAGTCGGGATGAGGAAGGGATCGAGGTTCTGTTAGAAAATATATATTTCCTTCCAATAGAGCAGTCAGATAAACGCTCGCATAAAAGAAAGTTCACACTGCCAAAAAAAAATGTTTTAAGTGGTTCACGGATCTCATTTACTAGAATGTGTTTAAACAAATAAAATAACAAAGTTCCAACCCATGAAACAAAACTTACAATGGCACGGCTTCCTCACTCATCACCGATCCGACGACACGACCCAAAACCACCGTCTCCGAGTTGACCCCTGCCTTTAGAACTGAGAAGGGTTTGTGCTCAAGGGTGATGCTGTTTCCTTTGGCGCTCGTGTATGACCCGCCGCTGTAGACGCCCAGGTCACTCTCTTTGATGGAGGCGAGTAAAGATTGCAGCTTCTTGCCTTTGATTTTACCCTGGAACGATACGAATTGAGGGGGAGTTATATATATATATATGTATGGGCTTGTTTTGTGGTGACGAATCGTAAATGCTGTTACGTAATCAATGTTATTTCAATAGTTTCTGCGAATATTTTAAATTGATTTTTGCGTTTAGTTGTAGCTGTTGTAGCACTTAAAACAAAATATAGAATCATTTTTGCAGATTTAAAACCCGGATTTGAAATTACACAAACTGTCTGATAACTAACAATACATTAAACAACGTTTATCTAGACAAACATTTTTTTTTCTGCATTAGCTTTGACAAACATTTTTTTTCCTGCTTTAGCTAAAACTAAATCAAGTAATTTATTTACATATGCAATCACCTTAGACTGTTGTAATTCCCTCATGGCACATAAATATGCAAGTATTTGTTGTTCTTTCTGCTTCGGTTCATCCCACGTTGGATCTAAGGCAGCTGCCTTTGAAAATCCTTCTAATGCTGGAAGGAAATCTTCATTATATCTGTGGACCTGAAATCGAACAAAAGTAAATAAAGAGAATATTTGGTGATATTATAAGTACATTATAGATAGCGAAGCTCGTATAGCGTTGTAACAATAACTTTAATTCTAAAAACAGTTTATAGTTTCAACATAATTTTACGAATTGTCATGTGCTCCATTTGATGCATTCAGACTGGTATAAAGGCATTTAATTTATTCCTTTACTTGACCCAAAAGCCTTTATTAAATAAATAAAATATTTCTTCTTACTATTGAGCGGTTGAAATGTAGGTCTGGATCATTTTTCGCTAAAGGGTCTTTATCCTAAAACAGAGTTAGAAAAGTATATTAAACAAAGATTTGATGAAAATGTATTTAGCTAATCATACCTTTATCCCTCTTTTCAAAGACACATGTTTTATTAAGTAAGATACATATCTTTAAATGACATGTAATAAGGATTTGTATAAATTCCAATAAATCTTTATTGAGTTGGCTAAATGATGATTGTTGATACACTTTTTTGAAATTATGAAGTGTTCACATTATTTTTTACAACTTATCACTTTAAAAAAATCAGCCTAATTCTTACCGCTTGGCTATATGCACTTGAACACTGCTGAAGGATTTTAGGGTCTTGATATGAGCTAAAGAATTGTGATAGGTATGCGTTTCCAAGCACAACTGGAAAACAAAAATAGAGGGATTTTTTTTTTGTTTCGAAGAAGATAAAGCGTTATTTGAATATTGCCCTTTTTTCGAAAAATTCTTAAGAAGTGTAACCTTAAACACGATAAAATTCCATTGTCTGAAACAATGGATGATATATCTGTTTCGTATTGCTTGATATAATAATGGCAAACCCAATTTTTACGACAATGAAGGTTTTTATATTCATATAAATCAAATAGGATATTTAGTAAATGTTAGTATATACTTTCTGAAAGTGGTAATAGCCATAAACAACAGAATATGGGTATATTTTTTTAACGTTAGCTATGAATTTGAGTAGCTTACACCACGATATGCCGTCTTTGATGTCCAGAGAGACCGCTTCCTTCGCTTTATCGACACCGTCTTCAATATTCTTCAATTTTTCCTCTTCAGTTTTACCCAATTGTCTTAGCACCATCGATAGATTCCGCAACGCCCGTTTATCTTTACCCTGCAAATTTACAAAATAAGACAAGATCTATATTCGATGAATTAACTAAAGGCTAGAGATATACTGCTCCGTAAGAGAATGCAACTTCATGAAAAAAAAATCATTTTTGTTTTGAATGCCGTAGGTGCATAAAATAGATTTGATCCTAATGACTTCGACATTCATCAATAAACAATGTATATTGTTTGATTGTAAGCAACAGTAGATTGTCCCCTGAGTAAAATTGCTTCACATTGTTGGTGCTACTCACATGATTCAAGGCTCCAAGGAAGCAGTTGTGGGCCCCGGAGACATCTTTCTTCTTCCAGTAGCATTCGCCAAGATGGACCCATGCTTCTAGGAGAGTAGGCTCCAACTTGACCGATTTAGCAAGGCTGCAAAATGCCAACATAGCGTAAAGATTAAGAAGTTCACAAATGGATTATACAAATGGCGATAGCTAACAAGCAAAGAAAATAGTGTTTGACCACTTGTTTGCTGTTGTGGTCAAATCCTAGTGACTTAATAATTACGTTTTTTTTTACGGTTTGGGTGTTCATCGTAAAGTACGTCAAAATACGGTTTGGGTATAGATGAGTTAAATATGCTCATCATTTACTCCATCTTTAAGTGGAAACAGATATAATCAAATTGTAACTAGGATGCCTGTTGATTTATAGATGATGTGTCACTGACAATTGCTTTCATAATCAAACTATTCTTTTCATTATAACCAAATATTGAATACAAACCTGTCCAGTGCATTTTGGTCGAAATCTGGAGTGACATTCAAAGCCTTGCCACGAAGCATATGATATATCGCCGTCATTTTCTCTTCATCTGAAAAAATAAGAAATGATGTCATGAAAACATGAAATACATGTACTTTGACAGCCACATGATCAAAGTTCATAAAATAAAATATATAAATACATGTACATGTAATGTTTATTTTTGCGTTAGGGACTCGTCATTAGCAGGGAAATCTAGGAAGGGTTTAAATAGAATGAAAAACGTTGGTGGCCGTAAGACCGAAATGTTAAAATAAGGACAGAATTGAGTCCTATACACTGTTTCGAAGATTATAAAGAGATGAATATAATATATGAAGTAAGCAATATGTGAGCGAGTGAATGTCATATGAGGCTAATTCTCAAAAGCTTTACCCGAGGCATTATCCACAACAGCCATCGCTTTGGAAAACTCTTCTGATACTAATCGATTTTTCTCTGGTGCTTCATCTATGCTGTGATTTTCGAAAAATCCATCTCTGAACTTGTAAAGATTCTCTACAACTTCCTAAAGAAAGATAGCATGTAAACTGAATAAGCTTATTTTAACGAATAAAGATATAGTAAAGTTATTTAAGAGTGGTTTGCATATGTACATTTCAATAAGGATTTTCATACCCGATATAAAGAGACCGTTAAGATTTAATGGATCGAAACCTATATTTTCACATAACTCCAAGAGATACAAAAGATTTGCTAAGAGCCCACTCATAAGACGTCGAAAGAAATTAAAGTCTCACTTTTGTCAGCGCTGCGTTCACATTTTTTTCTGTTATATATATTCCTACCACAATATTACTGATTGGGAGAAAGTGTTTTGATATGGATATCAAACCTTTATAATCACCATGTCAACAACTTCCGCTATGGCGAATTCAGTAACAACATATAATGGCACGTCTACACAGACGCATCATTTGAGTCAATCACCAAGATACAAAACTTGATGTTTATTTAAATTGAGCTATCTATATTCATCCTTTTCCAGTTTTTCTAGCTGTAGTTACGAAACTTTTGCCCCAAATACACGACGGAGCAAAAAGAAAAGGCATTAGTGATACAAATCTCCCCAGCAACAGCAATAGTATTCATCATGCAGATTATTCAATTTGAAACGGTCACTGTAGAACATATGCATGACAGGGATTCATTGAAAGAAGTAGTTCGAGCAGCTTTGGGATGAATTAATTATTCACATACAAGTTCTGCGGATTGATAATGTGACAATTGTCGAAATTCGTCTTAGTTCAAACCAGCGTAAATCGACCATTTCGGGCAGTCAACGTGATAACCAACGCGTTGCATATATTAAATATATTATGTGAAGTCAAAGTCAACACCGCTAAATATCTTGGAACTAGAAGGTCAGTGACCTTGGATCCCCCGTGAACTTCAACAATTCGTATATGCAGGATGGTCAGTTTTAACTAAAATCAACCTTGGAAATAACGAACTATTTTGCGAATAAACAAGATCATGTGATGAAAGAAAAACAGAGTAACACCTTGCATCATAACTCACTTCTTTCTGAACACATCTCTTGAACTGACGAGACCAGTTGGCAAAAGTATCCTCAATTTATAAATTAAAGAAAATATGCTTTTATAAGCACGAGCTCATATATCACATCCGAAATGCTATTAAGAGGCAACTGACAAGGCCAGTGAAGCAAAAAGATAATTTTATTACATTCAATTATGCTTCTATAAGCACATTCCAGATACTTTTCAGACGCAGCTGACAAGGCCAGTGAAACAAATATATCATTTAACTTACATAGCAAATATGCTGATATAAGCACGATTACTTTTGTAAGCCAATTCAAAATGCACCAGGATCCCCAGAAAGGTGTTAACACATATCTATTAATTTGCTGATTAATATGCTGATATAAGCATGATTGCTAAGAAATATGCTTATATAAGCATGATTGTTTATAAAATCACACGCAAAATGTTTTTGGAGGGCAGCTCACGAGACAAGTGAAGAAAAAATATCATTTCACATACTTAAAAATAATTTGTTTACATAAGCATGTTTGCTTATGTAAGCACATACCACGTACTTAAATGATAGTATCTTATATCATCACCCACATTCCCTCAGCTGAATATGAACTTTTCGCTACTTTTTAAAGTGCTCCAAAATCGACAATTTTCAACCGATCGAGATGACACCATGACGAGACACGACTTCAGACCTTGGTTTATATGTGTATTAAATTAAAAATCTCTCGCTCAATTCCTTCATACCAAACTCGCGTGCACAAAGTACTTAACATCGGGTGAAATTGTTAAAATCGACAATTTTTAAAGTGCTCCAGAATCGACAATATTCAACCGATCAAGATAAAACCTTGACGAGGCACGACTTCAGACCTTGGTTTATACCTGTATAAAATTTGAAACCTCTAGCTCAATTGCTTCAGACCAAACTCGCTTGTACAAAGTGCTTGGCATTTGAAAACAAGTTTAAAATCGACAATTTTTAACCGATAAGATAAAACCTTGAAACCTTGAAACCAGCTCAACTCCTTCATACCAAACTCGCGTGCAAAAAGTACCCCACATCAAACGGGACAGACAGACAGACAGACGGACAGACAGACGGACAAGCTCAACCCTATATCCCCTCGTTTTCACGGGGGATAATCACTTTATCCAAAATCTGTCCTTGATTCCCACGTAGATGATTAAGTGACAAGGAAGTATTTGTGAAACACGAGCAGGCCCCAACCGCCCCCAAACTCGAAGGGGTATGGTTTTTTTTGTAGATTTTAAATAAATTGTCTATGCAAACTGCTATTTTTTGGCTAATTTGACAATTACCGGTCGAGTGTTTTTGACCGAAATGGTCAAAGGCACATCTACGGACCAAGACCTTTCATTTGAGCCTATAACCAAGTCTCTATGACCTTCCGTTCAAAAGTTCTAGCCCATGCAAGCTCAAGTCTTGAAAAACCGCTATTTTCGGCTATTTGCCCAATTTGACAACTTCCGGTCGCGTGTTTTGACCGAAATGGTAAAAAGGCACATCTATGGACCAATCCTTTCATTTGAGCCTATAATCAAGCCTCTATGACCTTCCGTTCAAAAGTTCTAGCCCGTACAAGCTCAAGTCTTGAAACATAGGCAGGGGTTTTCCTAGGAGGGCGCCCTAAAATGGCGCCCTAAAATGGCGCCCTAAATCCAAGGTCAGGGCGCCCGATGGCGCCATAAAAATTTGACCAAATCATTAATAATATTTTGAATATTACCCATAATTGACCAAATATTCATTAAAACCGTATCGAAAACCGAAAAATCATACACAGAGAAGAGGTTCTGTTTTCCAGATTGATTTAATTTTTACTTTAAAATAACGATGTTTAGAGCTGTGTCTAAGCAAGTCATAAGTCACAAGCGCGACCATTATAGTTGTGTCGATGCTACTCCTGAGTTCCGAAAGTTCAAGTAGTATGTGTGATTCAAAGCTCCCTTCAAAACCTAACTTCCTTTCAAATTATGCTAATTTTATAGCCCTTTCTATGATTATGGTTACGTTT
>LQRL01065082.1:6587-18452 GCA_001703475.1 Hydroides elegans | reverse complement strand
GTTTTAGGGGCCGAAGTGTCTTTTTTTAGGGGCCGAAGTGTCTTTTTTGGGCATTAGGGGCCGAAGTTGTAGGGGCCGAAGTTGTAGGGGCCGAAGTGTCCAAACACCCTATTGATATGAAATAAAGACATGATAGCAATGATTATGTTAACCGTCGGTCTTGGTGTTTTAATGTGAATTCCAAGGGTGCAATGATATATAAATGGCCAGGCTTCAAATACTGCATTCATCATGTCTTACATGATATAAGTAAATCCTAGATATCGGACAATAATCAATTTTTATAATACATGGATGCAGCATTATGTCACACAAAAACTCCGAGCAAAATCAATTTTGATATATGCCGTGATTACCCTAAATCATTTCTGAATTTCAAAAGTTGAAGATTTATTGTAATTAAGATGATGAAACCCTCAAAGTCATTATCTAAATGGTAATTGACCCTATAGAAAGGTGACAGTTTTTTTATTTAGAACATTTTGAGCGTGCATTTTCCAGTGCTTAATATCCCTTAATTAATCAGTGATTTTGATTTTTACTGTTCATAATGTGAGTAGATTCTAATCTATTATTCAAATTGATTGCATATTACTCTAATCTATTGAGTTTTATCACAAAAATTCTATGGTTCTTTCTATCCCCGTTGAACAACGTGCAGATTGATTTAACGAGTTTACTGTTTACGAATTATTGTTTTAAAGTATAAATTGAATCTAATTTATCTTATATTTATTTAAAATGCATAAATAACGTGTTTAGATCAGATGATAAATACTTACAAGTCAAACTGTATCCATTTCTAATAATATTTTCCTAGCAAGCATAAACTGCTGTCCAATTCGTATATTAATTACTCAATATAAGCTTGTTAATCAAATTCAAGTAACACTTAAAAATAATCTATGACTTCAATCCACAATGCTGAAGTATACAGTCATAAATATGTATCATCCTTATAATGACAAACTTTGATTGATGAATTATATCTAAACCAATATTCCACTTAAGTTAAAACTATTTTTGGAAATTTTTGAAAATATCACGTTGGGGTTAAACGTTATTTCTTCTTTATATCTTTCCCAAAAATAGTTTATATAGTGTTAGCCTTATTTTGATTTTCGGCTTTTTATATAGAGCTTCCTTTTTGGTACCCCTCGAATACATCCAATATATTCCTAAGCTAATAGTTCTTGTAATAACAACAAACATACAATGGATATATAATACAAGCAGTTCAATAAACATACAAACACGTCTTATAGATATGATTATGAAATTGAGGCATTTTCTGTAGAACTTCTATTGAGGCCTGGTTACACTCGGACTTTTATACTTAAACAAGCGTTCACATTGGATATTATTTTTGCGTTTGCGATAATGCTATAATATGCTCAAAAATAGCAAAAATGTTATAAGAACACTATTGTATTTTTTATAAGAACTTCATTGTGCGAGGGTACTCAACGGTTTATTCGGGTAAATGTTTATTCTTGTAGCAGCTCCTCCTTGCTTGCAACTTTTTTCCGAACAGAAAAAAGATTTTTCTTAAAACTATTATTTTACTCAAGGATTATGTTTGTAAATATATTCATTAATGAATATGTATCTTAATTAAGTCTCTGTAAACGAACCTGTGAGAGAATAACCTATATTCACATTTGATTTCATGAAATCTTTTTTCTGGTAGGAGATTGTATATTTGCTTGCAGTAGCTTTTCTGGGTTTCTTGCTTGCAACTTCAGAATAAACATTTTGTTGTAAATCAGTGTATTAAGCTAATGTCAAAGATATCTGATAATTTCCGCTTGACAATAGATATATTGAGATAATAGAATTCTATTTTAAAAATAAATCGTTGAGTGCCACTCATAGTGTGGCCAGGCCCTTATCGATACATTAAGCACATAAATGGCACGAATAGAGGTGTGTAAAAGCAATATGATTGAATGTCTCACAACACAACAAAACATGGGCATATTTCTGCTTGATTTACGGAATGCCTTGCAAATCGGTTCTAATAGGATCCGATAAAGGATTTCTTATATTGGATCTATTCATAATGGAGCACACTCGGTTTGGATCTAATCAAAGGGTTATGAATGTGAAGTGTGGATCGTGAATCAAATGTGCTTTTCGATGCTTTGTCTAGCGCCACTATAAAGTTCAGAGAAAAGCAACAAAGAGTTAGAGAAGCGATAGCATTGATATTATTATAAGTGTTTTCGATAAAAAAGAAGTAAAAATGTATTTTGTAAGTGTTAATATTCATTGATCTATTGAAGCAGTATTTTTGTAATGCTTAAAACCCAAACGAACATAACGTATAAATTAATTAGAAACATTTATAACATGCTTTCATTATATTATCTAGAATGTTTAAATGCTTTTGTCATAATTGCCAAATGATTTCTTATTACTTTTGAACAAATTAATACAAACTCTTTATTTTCAATTCACAGATGATCGTGTGACAATCCACTACCCGCACTCCCTCAGTGGTGATCCGCTTTTATTTCGTCGGTGTTTCAGTTCTCAAACAACCAAACACTTTTAGCGGCGGGGCTTCAGGAGAAATCGATTCGTTTTATATCGTGATTGAATCGAACGATCATGCAAAAAAAAAAAAAAACTCGAAAAAAATTAAAACCCGCTTTTTGTGTGAACAAAATGGATAAATTGCTATGTTTTTATACAAATGTGGCTTTTAGCTGTCAGTTTTCGAGCTTTTATTTTCGTTTTTTTTTTTGCGTGAGCGTGGCCTAATGGGTCCAATCAAGCAATACTATCTTTATGAAATTTAAAAACAAATGATCCCATATTGCCGAACCGCTCCAAATGCTTAAAATAGACCTATATTCATTTTATTCGATATACGGAAACCCATATGTATATTCTGACCACTCAAACTCAACGCTGCTGAAATAATAGTCATAATCAGTTATGTTGTAACGACGTGAAAAGTAACAACTAATTACAAATTACCATAGATAAATTGTTATAACTAAAATATCTGGAGATAATGTCTAAAAGAAGCCACTGGCGACACAATAATAGTGAATATCAAACTGCTTGAAGACTTGTATTGGATCTAGAGCTTTTAATAACAAGGAAGTATTTGTGAAACACGAGCATGCCCCAACCGCCCCAAACTCGAAGGGGTATGCTTTTTTTGTAGATTTTAAATATATCTTCTAGGAAAAACCGCTATTTTTTGGCCGGGTCGGGTGTTTTTGACCGAAATGGTCAAAAGGCACATTTTCGGACCAATACCTTTCATTTGAGCCTATAACCAAGTCTCTATGACCTTCCGTTCAAAAGTTCTAGCCCGTACAAGCTCAAGTCTTGAAAACCCGCTATTTTTGGCTATTTTTGCCGATTTGACAACTTCCGATCGAGTGTTTTTGACCGAAATGGTCAAAAGGCACATCTACGAATCAAGACCTTTCATTTGAGCCTATAACCAAGTCTCTATGACCTTCCGTTCAAAAGTTCTAGCCCGTACAAGAAAAGTATGACGGACAGACAGACAGACAGACAGACAGACACACGGACGGACGGACACCCCAAACCTATAGGGCCCCAACAGTTTGGGTTGGGGCCTAAACAAATATGGCAAATTAGTATATCTGTTTTAAATATGAATTTGTAAGAATAGACTGGTGAGTAGCGCTTTAAATGCTTATTCATAACGACTCCAGCTACAACGCAAGTGCAAATTATTTTGAAAATGGGAAAATTCATTTATGTGGTCATCCATTTAATAAATATAATTTAAGTTTATATGGGCGCATAATATGCAAAGTGTCTAATATGGGTCTCACTTGCTGTGATGTATTTTCAAAGGACATCATGGATTTTACATGATAAATGTTATTTTCGCGAATAATACACATGTACTCACCTTATTAACATAGAATCGATTAATCTTTTATTAATATGACATTTTTTTTTTACGTTTCAACATTAAAACAACGTGTATCATACATAAAAATTCGGTACGCTGTTTTACCGGCGATTTCCCTCCTTCTTTCACTCAGAGCCTCATTGTTGTTTCGAGGGACGTTTTTCGACATTTCACATTTAAATTCGCTGTAAAATATATACTAAAAAACAGGACATGATTAACATTTCAATTAAATATCTATTTCGCACTCAGCCGGAAATGACAGACAATGTTTTTTTCTTTTTCGCTGTATTTAAAAGTGCTTCGTGGACGACCATTAACTTCTCTATTAAAAAAACTAAAACGTCTTTAATGTTGTTTTTTTTCGCGACGACATTACGTCAACGTTTTTAACTAAACGGAATCGTTTTCGTTTTGTGTCTCTCAAACGTGTGACCACTTGACCACACAAGCACATTGGCATTCAAAGGAAGAATAATTATTTAAAGTAAGCCCTATCCGCTTTCTTATGTTTTCTTAAGTAAAAACAGGTTTTTGTATGGCATAATTTCTATGTGTATTTAGGCACTTGACCAAGAATTTGGCTCCTTTTTTATTTCTCTTTAATATATGACGGATATTTGGGTGCGCCATAAAAAGTTCAATACGTTGTTTTGCCAGGCGGACAATTAAAACCAATTATATCATTGAACATATATGAAATACTAAACCATTTAAATAGTCACGTAATAAATGAATTCTTGAACGAGCAAAATAGCAAGTGAATTCGCAAGTTACTGATTTAAGAAAGAGAAAATAGCCAGAGGCAAAGTAGAATCTAATTGTATATAGGAAAGACCACAGGAAATAAAGGAACTATATTCTTAAAATGCAAAACAACTAAACAGAAAGTTAGCTTGGAAATAGGGTATGGGCCAGGTTATGCTAACTGGATATAGTAACTCAATCTGTTTCATATTAAGACATATAAATATAGATATAAGTCTTATTACTTTTATTTAACAATGATCTTCTTTATTTTTACCCATGTCCATTATTAACAGCGGCAAACGATCAATGAGGAATATGCGAGTGATATATGTGTTATATAAAATCTTAAATAAGAAACATTTATTATTTTTCAAAACGAAATTTTCCTTGATGAGTATATGGAGTAAGCGTGTAAAAAGATACTCGATCTCGAGTACCACAAAAATGATTATGAATCGACATGAGAACCCGTTCATAAGAGGCTTCGATAAGTTCCCTATTTGCTCTACACTTAAGAAGTAACAAGTATAGAGTCAATATTTTCAGAAACTCCATTAATCTCTTTATTTAAAAGACCCTCTGTTTTTTAATGTAGTTCATGGGATATTTATGTCATATCTTGTAATAAGAAGGTATGCAGAACAATGCGTATGTGTATATGAGTAATTACGTGAATATGGTAGCTGTTAACTTTTGATCAACAGCGTCCTGTGGCTTCTTGGGCCAGGAACATATGACAATTATTGTCATAGGTTTAGATATGCATTGATGCATATCTAAAATTAGTAAACGTCAAAGTGGTTATCCCAATGTAGTTATCCAACCAGGAGAAATATATGCACCCAATAATATATTATCATAGTTCAAAATCCTTAAATAATTTTTGTTTTAGCCAAGGAACAATTTTAATTTATGATTATTCAAATAATAATATTATATGAAGTATTACTATTCATCAGCATGTAGACTTTGATTCATAGTTTCAATAATCTTCTAAGTAATTTTAGATAGTATATGTAAAATCTACCGATAATGGCGGAAATAGTGACCTAATTGTGATCGAATATATATGAACTGTAATTGTATCGTTTCTCCTTTTGATACAAAACATTCAACCCAACTGTCTTAAATGTAAACGATACATTGTATTGAAAAGAGAATTTCAAAAGAAGCTTATCATTCATAAAACACAGTTTAAACTGACACTAATCTTAAATTGGAGCTCAGCGGATGACCTCAATATCAAATGTTTTGGAGCAAATGTTTGATTTTGATTTTTATTTGGAAGAAATGTATTATAAAATGTGTAATAGATTGACCTCTTTATTTGTACCAACTCATATAGAGCATAAAACCACTGTTTAAGATTCACAAATGTTGCTATGAATTATCTACAAATTTTAATCCAATGAGCGAAATAAATTATCAAGTACATTGCAAAACTTGAAATTAAATCTCGATCTCACATCAATTGATTTTTTTTTTTCAGCTTACTGCCACCCAGAAATTATAATGTTTACAATTTAAAGCATTTTAAGCTTAAGTTGTTGTATCATGTTAAACACGTGATAAAACTGAATAAGTAGATGTAAAAAGGTTGTTCTTGAGATAAGAAATGTATTGATCACAAATATCTGCAACGTAGTTTTAATATATAATTGTATTCACAACATGATAAAAGTGTTGTGCGATTCAATTACACGTTCGCTGGATTATAAATATTACTAAATGATCATTTAATACCAGTAGCTGTTTACGATTCTTATATTTAAATGCATACATCCGATTGAATATTAATAAACAACTTTTCAAAATTGCAATGCAATAAATCACATGTATGAATGTGTGTTGAAATGCAGCATATATTTTCTTAATCAATATTTTCAAGGCTAATTAATTTTAACACAAAAAGCATATAAATATAAAAAATACCGATATTAGAATCTACCTATATTACAAACGAGATCATTGATACAATATACAAGCTTGTTAGCGCGTCGATCTAAGTGCAGTGGATAAATGACTCGATTTTATTGATTCCTTGTTGGTTTAGCGTGCGAGAGCTATAGAGAGAAAGCATGATATGCACAGGTAATTATTCAAAAATAAAGGAAAACTTCATTTGCACCCAGCGTGCCAAGAAAATGCAGACACCCCCATTGAACAATAACTGAATGACAGGTAGACAGTGGCTTATAACTACAGTTGCATCTTCAAGGAGTCTCCAAATTATACAGTTGATGAAACACATAAGCGGGAATTTGCCTTTTGAATAAAACGCGTATTCGTCAAACCACAATTTCTGTGTGTCGTATTGAGAGGGTGTGTACGTACAATTTTGGTGACAAGTGACAGTTTTTAAGTTTTAGTGACATGTCGTTATAAATGGATAACAACAAAAAGGGGTTGAGATTATAATGTTAGCTTATAAAAAGTTTTTATATCTGTTGAACATGTAACCGACGTAAAACGGATGATTGTTGCCTCAGAGAAATATTTTATGTTAACGGGATAGCTCTGTATTGTACAAAAGTATATGACTTAAAACAGAACAAATATTATGCATTATATCTCAATGGGTGCAAAAAGGTACAATGAAAAAAAAAACAACAACAAGAGTTAATTGATTTTTGAAATAATCTTTAATGCATATGCAAGTGTTTTACTTTTGCGAGACTCAGCATACATTGGATTAAATTAAGCAATAATATTTCGGAGATAAGATAGGAAAAGTGGATATTGAAAAAGTGCTCTTCACTGACAGGCTAATGTTATGTTGAACATGTCATATAAACGTCAACGTAATGGAGCGCTGCAGTTGTGTAGTATGTGGATATTAGTTAAAGGGTTATCATGGGATACAAGTGTATTAATGCATTTAATGCATTTCAACAATTCAAAACCAAATTAGCAGTTATATTCAAGTATGAAATACAGTTTACAGAAAATTAGTGAATATAAAGATTAGAACATGCTATTTCGCAGTGGATATCTCAACTATGCATAGCCAAAATGGGGAAACAACAAATTTTCATGTTGTTCCTAGTTTTGGACTTTATCGGGAAATCAGGTAAGACCTACCATTTTATTTTATTTAGTTTTTTTTTTTATATCTCGTGCAAAACAAATACTAACTCCATTAATAACCTATTTTGTACAGGGTTTGAAGCGGGGTTTCCTTTGCGTCATATATGCAGTGCAATGTACATATAGGCCATTTGAAACATTCTATTAAATTGATTTCCTCTAGAAAGTTACATCACATTGCTTTTTTAAAGCAATTGTTAAATATAAAAAAATCTGAGCTGGTATATCGTATCAAAATTCACATTGTATTTCTAAATGTATAAGGGCATGGCCACACATGGCGCTTTTTCAAATCGATCCATTGTATTTTGCCATACATTCCCTAAAAGAATCTATAATACTCACCCAAGCGCTCGATCTTTGTTTTTAAGTACGGATGCGTAAATAAGTTACTCGTGAAGAATGACTAAGGTCGCGGTTACACTGAAGTAAAAGAGAAAGCCTTTTAATAAAAAGAATAGCGACACTGCGTGTTTTCGCGTCAATCTTGGTATGAAACATTAGACCAAAACAGATCGCATTAATTGAAGCTGATTATTTGCTTCAGTGTAACCGCTGCCTAAGAAAACATGGTTTAACGAACGAAATTCGAAAAGCGCCCACGTAACCAGGTCCTAATAGAAAAATACCCAAGTTGAAAGAATAAGCATTAAAACCCTTATATTAACACAGTGCTACATGAGCCTAGAAATTAATGTATATATTTTTGCCAATAAATTTGTTTTCACCATGTTTTGACATAAAAAATAAGCATGCTGTCACTAAAACATTTTAGATTTTAATTGCAACTTTTTATAACTTATGAGGCCCACAAATCAGAATCCTTGACATTTGATTTGTCGTCTCACGTCAACTTTCAGTTAATTGACGTTTTCTTTTCACGTTACGCAGTAGGCGTGAATTCCTATACATAATAATTAACTTACATATGAATTATCGTAGACGAGCGTTTATGGCAAAGCGCGCACAAAGTGCTTTTATATGTCAAAATGATATTAATTATTGAACAAAGTCCGTTTTGAATGTTTTATTGTCTCCATACTGTCGCATGTCATTTTGCTTTTCATTCTTTCATTCGCATTTTATTGTCAGATTTGAACGTGTTATAAACTTTCCCAGAACCAGTCGACCTTGTATATGATTTGTAATGTATGGGAGCTAGCGTTCACCTTTTTAATATATTTGCAATAAAAAGAAGACAAAAATAACAAAAATAAATTTCAATTGGTTTTGATAACTCAGATGACACTTTTAAGTTAATTTATTGGATTATTAGATAGCTTAAGTCGATGAGTAAAATACACTGCAATGAAAATAGTTTTTGACCTACACCATGTAACTATATTGACATCAAGTCGAAAAAGAAACATAGGATTTATCAATAGTTTACGTTTTGTAGCAACATCAGCATAAAAGATTCTCATGCCAATATAACTGAATATGTTTATTTTTTATTTTTAATAAAAGGTAATTCTTGAGGTATTGCAATAATGAATAATGCCAATGTGTCTTCTGCTCTTTTATCGATATACATTTGCGTTATCAAGATAGATATTATATTTTTGCTCATTCGATATTTTTTTTTCATTTGTTTTCATAAATGTTTACATTACAAAACATTACAAAACATGACGATAAAAAATATAAGCAAATCATTAGAGATCTAGATTCCAAAGGAAATAATGAATAGAAGTTTGTAGTGAAAATCATGATAAGGCTAAATGACAGAGGTTGATATAAAAATATCGTGAGCCAAAGCGCATTTTCTTTAACCTCACATTTATTTAAAGGTACCGATAATATCCATGCCTTAAGGTCATACATGGGCTTAAATTAAACCACGTTTTTGTATCAATGTTTTGTTATGACTTCTTGAAATACATCCACCCCCTTTTTCACCCTTAAAAGTCAAAATGGAACAAAGAAATGACCATATTGTTTTGGCAAAAAAATCATATATCAGAAATCTCATCTCAAATGGCAAAAAAAGGTCGGGTTAAAGCTCCGTTATTTGATTCCTCAACCCCTATATGCATCTTAAACTTCACCCTAGCAGCACCAAGGTTAACCAAGTGCTTTTGTTGTTTTTGATATGACATGTATTTATTCAACAGTTAAAATTTTGAAACGATAATTGTAATGCTGGTTCTCATGATTTTTTCCACCTGATGCACTGTATGATTAAACTTTCAATAAATTATAAGAGATATTTTCATAATGTTGATAGAGGGTTATATGTATGTATTAAGTTTGATATGGCATTGCAATAAAAACTGGAAAGTTTATATTAAAGAGTTCAGTGCGTAAACAAGCGAAACCATTTTGCGTATTCCTGTTCTGTTAGTTCTTTACCTTGTTGAGCATATGTTTCACAACTTAAGACTTCTTTTGGGAACAAATTATTCGTTTCTACTTTTTCACCTGTCTATATTTAATCCTTGTGAGTTACAACATATATACACACCCAATGTAGCGGCTTCAATATCAAATTCGATATCTAATTAGTCACATACATTGTACATTACGTGGATGCGATTAGTATCTAGTATTCTCTTTCTTTTCCTACTGTTAAATATTTCATAATTTAACTCAGTGATACCCAATTAGAGTTTCGTCTTCCTTAGCTTTTTGTACACAACCAACTCGGCAAGCAATCGAAGAACGACGAAAACCATATTTAAATGTGTTTCGCGCGCCTTTTTGCCAAACAAACGTAGGAAAGTGTAGTTGTAGCCTCTGTAAATTTGGGCGTAAGAACAGCGTTCGCGACTTAGAAGAACATCATGAAAACGCTTATGTATATCAAAAACAACGTTGTTACGACTTCACTTTCTAGAGTGACGTACATATATACACTCTAATATAGATTACCCTCGGCGGCTGTGAGTAGGTATTGAGCTCGAAGTATAGTTTTTAGCATAAGGATACAATTGTATTCTATTAAACCTCTTAATTTAGTATAAACCATGAACTATATTAAATTATGTTCAATAACATGCTGTTGTACATTCCACAAAAAAAATGTCCCGTATATGTGCAGCGTACATGCGCAATATCTATTGTGGCATGATTATTCAAAGTTTCCTGGAGGGTAAGTTAGATTTATGGTTATTACCCTACGTTATGGCTGCTGTTAGACCCTAGAAAGAACCGCTTGCCAGCATCACGCAATTCCTGTCAATAAACTTTGCTTAATTATTTGTAGAAACATACTTTGACTGCAAAGGCCTGGTATGAGTAAAGCAGCTTTCAGAAAATAAGTATATGAAAAGGGTATCTTATTCCACTAATTTTGTGAAAAAACGATAATTTATCAATCTACAGTGTCGTTTAAGAGAACACACCGCAGATTGAAACAATCCCAAATGCCTTATATTGACGTTCGAATAAAATAACGCAAATAACGCCATTGAAAAAAACCCTTGATAACGTTAACGTTGACGGCAAACATATCATTGGAACGTATTAATTCCAAGCTATTTCCTGTTAAAATCATTTTGGATATGAATCGAACTGAGACCTCCCCAAAATGTTTGAGTTAAAGATTACAATTTGATCTATATGGGACTTCAGAACTTGACATAAGAAATAAAACCAGTCGCACGATAAGGTAGTTGAACAGCAATATGTCTCTTTAAATAATGCAAAAATACTCATATGCTCTTATAGGTTTCCCAAAAAGTATGGAAAATTAATTTAATTCGCAAACACATGCGCTCTGATGTGTCTCTTTCATAATCGAACCCACATTGTTATTGCACAAATATAGCTTACCATTGTTGTCACTGGAATATATCAGATTTTACGTTTTCATAATCGAAAGGTGGGCAACATATTAGCTTTGAATTTGCACAGGACTTATTGTAGGCATGCTTCATTAGGCTTTGAAAACAATATTCCGGAAATGCAAATAGAATTAAAGCAAGTGTGGCGAAAACTGCTCAATGACAAACTTATAAGTTCGTGAATTTATGTGAATTGCTTTAAATTAAGCTATATATAAGGATTGGGTACAAGAAGGTTGATACCAAAAACAACGCGTTGCTGGAACATATAATTTGCAGCTTGTATAATGCCATGAGTATAGCGAAAGTTCACAGCATGGTTCGGAATTAATATAT
>LQRL01065055.1:0-11984 GCA_001703475.1 Hydroides elegans | reverse complement strand
TTATTACACTATGACGCGTGAAATTGTCCGGATGGACATTTGCAAAGTAGAATGTGGCCTTGAGAAATAGTTTGATTCATTCCTTTGAAGATAAAATATTATCATTCCATGGGTCATATAAATTTTATTTAATTTGAAGTATTCGTAAATACATGTATGTCAATAAATATATGGCTTTGTTGCGTCGCATGTCTCAATGAATTACATCGCTTTATTCATTAAATTTTTTTTATGCAAAACGAAATATTAAATGTATTGTAGGTACATGGTTCAATATAAAAGATACATATCAACAATTTCTTATAGCTAGGCTACGAGTAGCATTCCACGGGCCAGAAAATAGATAACAGTTTTTAGTTTATCACATTTCATGTACGCTCCAGATATTGCCCTGATGGGCTACTTGTATACATATGATGCCAAGTATCTTATCCGGATCTAATTTAATAACAATGCACAATGTTTACATGTTGTTGTAGGCCATAAAGTGTTATTGATATAAGTGCAAAGAGTATTTCCTTATTCAATTTGCATGGAGTAATCAAACGAAATTAAATGTGAAAGAATTAAATCCAAGAAGGTGCTTTGCTTATTAGACTGCAGTAAGAATGTTTTAATGGTTTAATCGATTTTTGAAACAAGGAAATGAACTTGGATGATCCGTATCTAAACAAAACGTTCTTTTTAAAAATGTTTAGTCTAAGTGTCTTTTCGCGCTAAAATTAAAAAAAAATGATATCCGAATCAAATTGATTTGTGTTTCGTAAGGTCACAGTTGTAGCAATGAAATACTTAAATGATTGACAAGTTCACATTGCTTGTGAAAGTTATGACGTGTAAAAATGCACAAGGAATGATATTTGAGTGCTTCAATTAATTATATGTAGCGCTCCACATGAATCAGAGATTTCTTCATGAATATTCGAACTTAGATATGACCATCCGGCCTAATTGTCTTCTTTTGGCAAACACGCTTTATCCATGAACCAACTTTGTCTTTATTGGATAAGAATAGAAATATTTTTGTCAATTTGTGACATAATTCCACATTCGCAGACTTTTTGCTGTGCTATTTTAGCTGTGATTGCTATGATTTCATTTTTCTTCTCTCTTTTCATTTGCAATTTTTGCTCAGTAATTAAGCTCCAACGACTAAATCACCAATTTCTGAGAAAAACACTCCCTCTGAGCATCAATGAATACTTGTCACAGGATCAAGTAACTGTGTCAAGAAAAGGCGCAGCAGTTTTCGAGAAATTTAGTTGTGTTTGAGATATTATGAATTCATATTATGTATGATTATCAACATTTAAATTTATTATACGGTTTTGATCTTTATACGACATGTATAATAACGTATATTCTCGTTTGAGCTGTTTGCACTCATACTTATCGATTCCGACATTACATTTTGATGCGTAAATTTGTGTGATTCGGTATTTGGTTGCATGAGACTTATTCAATTAAATAGTAAACATAAAAAGTTAATTTTACATTATATTTTATATGTATTCTCCTTTTAATTGTCACCTTGAATTGCTCTAAGCTATCTGAAAGAAACAGCTGATGAACAGCTGACGTGTTGAAGGATGAGCCTTATTGAGTTTCATTAATGCAATTGTGGTATGATGTGCGACTCCGAAACTCTACTATTCAAAATATAATAAAAATGGTTAAAAATCGCAGTAATTAAGTTTTCGATTATTTCATTAACTAATTAACCTAAATATAGTATCTTGGTTTAGTTGTCCTGGCTCATCTCTGTAACTTCTAACGAGAGAATTCAGAGTATTTCCCAGACTGTACTCAATGTACTCAATTTTATTGGCACAAATCTAGGTTAGGCGGACATTTGTCAATTTTATCATCTATAAAAATTTAATCTCGAACTTTGGCCCGGATTGGTCCGGTACATTTAGTCTTTTACATCCCATACCACGTCGGCGACATTTTGTGACATACGTTAAACCAGATGTTCCTTGGTCAGACAGGGCTTTGCATTGTGGCAAATTGAGCAAAGAGCTATATATGGTGACGTCAAAATGTGTATTCAAATGTGGGGTGGATGGCATTATAAGGAAATTGAATTACAAAGAGATATCTTTCAGTGCAATAGTCGATAGTTCATCTAAAGTGTTTCTTACATTTCCTTATAAATAACGCATATGTACATGTATGTATAAAGTTAACTTATAATAGTAACGCATATTAGTTTTAAATGTATACGATTAAAACGAAGTGTCGCGACCATTTCAGTTACGTTTGAACATGTCGGAATCGAATCTAAGATGAATCCTCATTTTGAGTGTAAAATATAATGACCCTATAATAAATACATCTATATGCTTACATATAAAATAACGTATAAAACAACTTCTTTTATCACAACATTTGGCTTTCATCAGTAGTGACAAAAGTAGCAATCGAAAATGAACATACAATCAATGGAAAATGTTAAATTTGCATGCATCATCAGCTAAACTAAAAAAAAATCCAATCACCCCATATTGTGACCTTGATCCCCTAAAAACCGGAAGGCACGGATTGCGCAACCTTATTTACATTTCCTGTTTGCTCCAACATCCGGTTCCCACTTTTCAACCCTCGTGGTGATTTAATTTTGACCTTGCTACGCTATGTTCGGCGATTTGGCAAACACAATTAAGCTACGACACATTTCACAATAAGGAAACTCAATTAGCTGGAAGAAGGGTTCTTGAAACAATTTCTTAAAAGGGGGTCCTTTGGTCTTAATGGAATATCCCTTATGATCTGTTTAAGACAAGAAGTGTATTGCAACTTAGTTTGCGTATATTCTAAGCTGGAAAAAAATCTAGGTGTTTGCATCAGAGTCAACGACGTCGAAAGCAGGAAATCAGAGATGGCACAATTTGGTCACAATGAATATGGTCATTTTACGCCCGACAGTTTGATATGTGTGTGATGTGCAGCTAAACGAGTAAAATTTTAAATGATAAATACAACATTTAAAGGCATACAGCCTAGATTATACTAATTGGAAGGGATTCCTTTTTGATTAATTAGTATAATTGTGTCATTAAAACAGGACAAAAAACATTTTAAAAAAACGCGAAATACTTGTCTGTGAGTACACATTCACATAGTCATCTACCTACCTTATGGAAACGACATCGGCAACTGTGCAACCGAAATTATGCCCTCTTATAGGAATACGTTTCCAATAGTCGTACCAACAGGCAATCATTGGTATCGATAACCCATATGTGCGCACGTCGATTACAATTCACAGCATCATGTGAGTTTTAAGTCCCGGAAAGTCTAATAAAGTATTTAACACGAAACTTTTAAATGATTAAGTTAAGTTACACATGCATCCCTTGCTGTTGATGTGCTATATGTTTTCTTGTTAAGATATATTTCATTAGGTGAAATACTGGTAAATACTGGTAAATATAATGTATCTGCTCCGCATATATTCATAATAGTTTCCAATTTACACAAAGACCATTACAGGCAAGTCACATAAATAGACCTTCGAATATTAAGCATCCTAATGTACGTCCTCAACTAAATCCTCGAACAAACCCCCTTGTAGCGTACACAGCAGGATATCACGTTTTCAACCACACAGCCTAGTATGCTTACGTATATTTCCGAATAAGAATGCCCCCTTTGACATAAAATAACAACCTTTAGCAAACAAGTGTATAACCTGCTTTTAATGTTATGCTGGCAATGAAATATGTCTTGCACAGTAAGGATCGAGTTGAACACGCGAGGGGAGACACTTTATCGCCATTGCGATTTCGAACCGCAGGTTGCGACAAAACATTTAAACTCAAAATCCCCTTAGATTCTATTTAGATGTCGAACAAAACCCGTTTTGTGGACAATCGCGATTGAGCTATCTAGAGTGATTTTGAAAAAAAAAGACTTTGCCCGATAAAGACACAAATTGCTGTCGTTCCTCGTCGCCCCAGGTCTAGCCAGGCACTTATAACACATCTTGTCATGGACGTCATTTCAATTCCACGACGTTGGTTACACGACATTGTTCCGACGCAATGTGACAACCGGAAAACAATCAATGTAAAACGAAGGTTATTTTCGACGTCGTTAGACTACTTCCTGATTAACAAAGTGACGTTTCGTGCCAACCTTTGACATTTATCGATACGTTCCACAACTTGCAACCAATCTAGCAAAATGGACAACAAACACTACGAATTTCGGGACAGCCATGCATATAACTGAAAATAACAAATCCGCGAAAAAAGGACCACAACCCCGCCCAATTTCTGGACAATTATTCATATCAACTGAAAACAGCCAATCCACAAAAACCACTGCTGATTTCTAAATAGTCATATTTATTAACTGAAAACAACCCATCAACAAATCCACCTCTAATTTCTGGACAGTTATGCACAAAACGCTAGGGCCAGTTCACAATTTTCTGCACAACAAAGCACAAGTACCCACCGGACATGACTTCCGTGTATGCGCGAAACGGCACGTGTTACCTTAAGGAACTCATCGGAAAGTTGACGAACCGTCACACTTAGCTCATGTGTGAGCTGAGATGGAAACGTGTTTTGAGTGCCTTTGTTGGTGGTGGTTAGAATGTGACTGTGATGTGTGATTAGTCGGGATATGTTCTCCCACTCGGCAAGACATCCACTAACGTTGTGTGGACGCCCTTTTTTGGGCCAATATGAACGATTTCCGGGCGTCCGTATTCGTCATGGACGTAAAATAGACGCTACAGCGACGTCATATACACGTTGGACGTACTAATTACGCTCTTCAAACGCCGTTACGCAAAATGACGTAAGGAACACTTTCATATGGGCCCAAAGTAGGTCGTCCTCTCAACGTTACGTCCGAATGTGACGTACAATGGAAGACCTTCACAGAGTGCCTCAGCTGGGATTATACATGTATTTAGGTTCACCCTCGACATGGCTCGTCCGTATGTCAGTGGTTCGCTTGATTCGGTGACGTCGAAGAACTTTTTCATTATGTCCAATATGAAAATATCCCCGACGTTATTTTTATTAGGAGAAACGGCACTTCACCCTAAGATTAATTCAAACTATAACGGTTGCATACGGTCGCCTGCAAAGTCGAGTGTGTGTTTTGTTAAAGTCAATTCCAACCAGTCTTTTTGAGTTTCGTGTTGTTAAAAGGAGAGTTTGGCAACGATATTTGGAGCAGACACAAATTGGTTTCGGGGTCACATGATGAGCGGAGGTAGCGAATTGGGTCTTGGTTATTGAACGGCCTCATCAAAACTAAACACTATATCAAGTGCCTAAATCCAGCATCCCGAGTTTCATATTTTTATCAGGTTCTGATTATGATGTGCCTTTAAGCGTGAGCAATGCCCTTACTTGGTTTGACCCTATGGTTAATGGTATCGCCAATTATTTTGCCGTATCACATTAATGCATAGAAGAGGCACGGGAGAAACAAAATGCAGAATTAGTTTATGCATAATAGGCAATGGGGTAATCAAGGAAAGATATGGAAATCACAATAAAAACAGGATTCGGTCAAAGTACAGATTAGGCGTGTTCATACATTTGCTGAGTTTGTTGTCTCTGAATTGGGAGACTGGTTTTGAGACACGGGGATGTTCAAAGCTGAAACATGTTGCTCCTTGTTATTGCAGCATTGTCATTGCGAGGGAAACGTGCTCTAAGGTGTCATTGCTATTCATCCCGACCCAAGCAGTTTTTATTAAAGACAAAGGTTGTCATAATTGAAAGTAACCATTTACATATCCATGTCGATAAAGATCCCTAACGTGTTATAGATTATTTTTTTAATTCGGCTAAAATTAATGAAATTAATTGAATCAATTCATTTTTTGAAATTTTATTTGTATGCTTCTGTTGCATCAAAAACGTTGATAAACATTTACATAGCAGAATTGATTTGAATATTCTCTTGAGTTTTTGTAACATTCCATCATGGATGTTATTTGAAACGTTTCTTTCACAAAATTGTGGTGCAAGGCACTAATGGTTGGAATGGTTAGTTGCTACCAATTAAAAGTTGAATAACAGGTCAAACTAATTACCCGACCAGCCTTACGTTTATATGTTGGTAACGGGTTGGCAATTTATACGTATATAAAAACAGTACAAAGAAATTGTTACTTGCTCCTAGTTTTTGGCGGAAAGTACGTTACGATGCAAGTAATAAAACAGCATGTCATGTTACTTTTTGTAAAATGTCATAACAGAAACTCAATATGTCTTAAATTAGATAATTTTTAATTGTGCCATCTAAAAAATTAACTCATCCATTATTTCCTTCAGACGTCTAACGAGACCTCAATGAGGCTAACTCAAACCAAAACTTGAGTATGGTGTCTCCTGTACCCCACAATCTATGTAAATCATTTGTTCAGCGGTGTATCACATTCACCTGTGGGAATTACTCTTTCTTTCAGCACAAGCCGGTGAAACTGCAAGAACATTGTTAATTGCTTAAGGATAATCTAGAGTGGAAATTAAAACCCGTAGATTAGATAAAATGACTAATCCATCAATCGGTTTCTAGAACTCAATGCCAATCGGGAGAATCAATTTCTTCGAAACGCCGAAAAAGGAGGTATCCTAAATATCGTAGAAACCATCTGTTAGATAAGGCACAGATTTATAGATACATTTTCATGTAATTCGTTTTAATGAATATGTAGAAATATGTTTTTTGAATGTAAATGTATAAGCAACTTGATTTGTTTATCAAAATAATAAAGATGTAATTACGTGATAACACATTAAAGCTTTGTGTTTTTTTTTCTCTCTCCAAATTGCAATAATACTAAATTGACAATGGTGGCTCTTCCATACTAAACATGCCATTACATGTAATTCAACTTGAATCAATAAAACGAAAAAAAACTTGAGAACGTTGTAAACAAGGGTACAAACACCTCTACTCGCTATAACCGTCCTTTTGTTATAGCACAACACAGTTATCAATCATCGTTTCTAAAACTAATTTTGCAAAGTGTTTACTCCATTTAAAATTAGCTATTATTGGTTTCTTCTCTCTTAACCCAAGAAACATGAAACCTTATTGCAACGCATCATACTTCGCATCTACAACCTCGTTAGTAAGTCACATGACTTTAGTCGACTGGATCTTATTTGACAGAAGCAGTCTGATGAATCCAGTAAAGTGCGATGTCGTTACTATAAACTCCTGATAAAAGTTTATAGTGCCCATGTTATGTTTAATTGATTAATAACTGTAACTGAAAAACAGCTGTGCTATTAAGTCACATCGAAGGCGTAAATCTGGGCTGTGTATAAATATCTATATAACAGGGACTGTGTAAATTTATGTTATGATCGCGTATTTAAAAAAAACAACGGTGTAAACACGTTTTTCCATCAACCCATTCCCTTGCTACTGAGGGATAAGCAGTCCTCTAATGAATATTAGAAGAGTCATCTCGTCGATAAATAAATGCATACTAAACCAAAACACACAACAAAAAAAACATCCATAGAAGGACGTGTCATAAGGTTTTGCGCGGTGGGTGCAAGAGTGAGATAGATTTCAAATAATAGTGGTTGTACGTATGCTCGAATGTAAGACACATATATGTTACATAAATATCAAATGAACGCAAAGAGATGTAATCCTTGCGTTTAAAATATTGAAAATTGGTAGTAATGTCTGGAGATTCTGCGTTGCGAATGTAAATATTAAAAAGTCATATTTACTAGTTCCTGCTCCTAACCCTACAAGTGGCACATGCTTAATGAAAAGGGTGTTGCTATGGAACTTCGATTGTTTTGCTCGCGGGTTTTGTTGTTGATCCGATTTCTGATTTTGTTGACGGGTTTATGTCATTCGAAAAAAGAGACGGAAGTATTATATTGTTTTGATATGTTAATTAAGCTTATCTTTAGTTCAGATGTGGCAAAATAGAAAAACAACCTTATAAAATAGGCGGTATATATATGATTATTGCTACAATCAAAAGCTTGTTTTTAGGAGTATTTAAACAAAATATAGTTATTGCATTTTCTTGATTTAGCGTAGTGTCTTGATGCATCACCGATGGATATCTAAGGGAGCCATAATGACTCACATGGTGGAGGCCAGAGTGACCAAACGATCTCCGAAATACATCGACTCCTTTCGACAAATAATCTTTATACTAAATTTATCACTTATTAATCGTACGCAAGAATAACGTTAGAATGTCTCGACGTCTAATAACTCATTTATATATTTTAATGATTGGTCCTTATCGACAGCAAAGTATCAACATCTTCATAGCGTTCTCGCCGTTGCAAAAACCTTGGCATATCGAGAGAATTCAAGTCGATTCCGTGCCCATATTGTTCTGCTCTGCTATTATTTCTCATAAGGCATGCCGTAGAGATGCATTGGAATTAAGTATCAATCAGTGAATTATCATTTCCACCAAATGAAAATGGTACGTGAACGTTCTTTCTACACTGTATTTTGACATTGCATGCACTGTCCATGCACTACCCATATTGCCCTGCCCCGCTATCATTCCTTTCCAATCCATTGAGAGCCATCTAGACCTTTTCGCATGATAAAAAAGTAGCACATAAAACTACCATCTAAACACTTCTTTAATTTCGACGTTACAAAAACGTGTTCTATCGAGAGGTTCAAGTCCATCTCCATATTGGTCTGCTCGGGCCATTTTTTTCATTGAGAGCCGTATTCGCCTAATGAACGAGTAGCACTTAAGGAGCAGAGAGATAAAACAGGTGGAATGCTGTGAAACATGGCACGTCGACGTCTTTGTGTTTTACTCGTTTTTACAATGAAGAGGGGGTAAACAATAGAAATAAAAACTATTGTCAGTGTGAACGAATGAAAGTTTGCAAAATAATTAGAAATTTCGAAATGGGATAGAAAACCAATTTAAAAAGAAATAAAATAAGTTTTTTATAGGACATGATGAAGAAGATGTAGTGAAACAGAAATAAACAAAGTAAGATTTGGAAGGACGATGAGGAGAGTAATTTTAGAAATCGTTACATGCATTCGCATTTGTTTTAATTCGATTGTATTCCAATATCTAATTATGTAAGATTTGAGGAGTCATTTCATAGAAATATCACGATTCACGTTTAGATGTGATTAAATAATATTTTCAAAAAGTAAAGATAAAAATTTGCGTAGAACTATGATCTATGATCACACAATATATATGAATGGACAACAAGTTTAGAGATAAGATAATAAATGGCATGATATTTGGTTATGATCAACAGTTTTGTGATCATTTTATGCATGGATAGAGGTGTTTAATATATTTATTATAGATATATTTCAAGAGTTGTAGGTGAGATACTACATGAATATATCTTTACCAATTTGGACCATGACACATAAATGAGCTAGTAACAAGGTCTGACTATTGCATGGATATATAGATCACGTTTGCAATTAGATGGCCTGATATTCTGATTTTTTGTCAAAGGATATTCCTTAGTAGTCTGATGCGGCAAATTTGCTGGGAACGACACATGCAAATTAAGGTAGTTATGGAGTCTGTGTCTCATTGCTCATTACTTGTTGCATCGGAATGTTTCTGATTTGTTTTTCTTTTGTTAATTAGACATAGACTTATATACAGTAAAGTATTACAATATAATAATAGTAGTGTTAAATCATATATCACACAATGTAAGTGTTTTCGAACACAGCATTAACAAGCAGGTGATTTAATCATTTAATACAGGTATTGTGTAAATAATATAGTACGTCTATATTTATATTATGTTTTTAACTCAATTTGTATCTACCAAGGCACCGTAGTTCAATTATACCCCATGGAATAAATTAACATTTTGGACATTACCTCAAAAGACAAAAATATATAGAAAAAATCTCAGCGAAATGCATTGCGTACCAGTCTACTTACTATCCATCACATGACAAAACCGTTTTAAACGTTTATCTAAATCCAGGTGTTATTTCCCCAGGCATATACAGTGTATTTTGCTCGCCTCGAACGCCTACATTAGCTAGGGTATGCAACCCTAGAATTTCACCAAGTCGCTATGACGTCACTTCAAGCGTTTCCCAGGGAATGTAATGAAAATGGTGATTACGCAAGGTTCTTAATGTTCAAGTAGCAAATTTCCGTCCTGAAATTACACTGAAATTACATGGTATAATGTTTACCATGTTCGTTAAGCATCAAACATGATGCTTTGCGGTACGTACAGTCAAAACAACTCCTAACCTTACAACTGAAACGGCTAAACGATGCAACCCAAACGCGTAAACGAAACTTTTCAAACGGCTAAACGCCTAAACGGCTAAACGCCTAAACGGCTAAACGCCTAAACGATAAGCGATAGCTGTATGCTGTCGTTTATCCATAATTCAATATGCCACGATTCAATTAATCAATATTCATAAATCCACGGAATATATGGAAAATCACAGCAATAATATTGAAAATGTTTTTAAACTATGCGTAAACAACATGCTTGACCCAACAGAGAATGTATATTATTCATTAGCTCTTAAAGCGATGACTAAAATGAGTATTTATTTCAATAGTGTGTATTGCCCCGAGATCTAATTCTATATATCAAATGAGGAGTGAAATCAAGTATTGAATCATTTTGGACAACGAGACACAATTAATCAACATATTGATGAGGCATAATGGTTATATCAAAAGGGAAATGCAGCTATGCATAGCAGATCTCATTTAATAAATAAAGAAGTGTTTATTTAATTACGAGTGTCCAAACAATTGATCAATTACATTTTTGCATATGTGCATTTTTGCCTAGTAATTTCATATGATATTGTATCTGTCGACATTCAACACAGAACAACATGCCTAAATTGCTAAACGCCTAAACGGCTAAACGCCTAAACGCCTAAACGACTAAACGCAAACGCGTAAACGAGAAAACGCAAACGAGTAACCGAAACTTTTGAAACGAAAGAAATTGCTATCGATATTTAAGTTAGGAGTTGTGTTGACTGTACTCTGAGGTCAGTCAAATGTCGTCACAATTATAGTCGTCAACTAAGAATCGACGACACACAATTGCAAAAGCAAGAATCATAACGATGACATTATTCATGGATCTCAATTCTATGCTGGTGCAAATATGACAAAAATGTACCGCTTAAATAATTCATCTGTTCATGAGATCATTTTCTTTCAACCTACAACAGGTTTTATTTTATATTATAACCACTTATGAAACAACGTCCCATTAAACCCACTCATTATTGCGTAAACGGTCTCCTGCACTTTCGCGTTACCTTTTTTTACAAAAAAATATAATAGATTTTGTTAATAAACGAAACTGAAATTTATGCTTTAGATAATGATAGTTCTCTAAAAACTACCTGTTAGTTTTATATGTTTATCTAAAGATTATATTCTAATAGAAATCCGACCAAGTATCGTGCTTTATCCTCTGATAAAGGATCCTTTTCGCGTAAATGGTTTTCTATCAGATAAATCATTTGACAAAACTAAAAACACTGTAGGTAGCGGGATAATCCCGGGATAATCTCGGGCACCAGCGCCCCAACTGGTGTGCAGCTAGCCTCACCGGAAGTCTTCCTTGCCCAAAATTGGGGGTTGGCTGGGTCGGGAACACGAGACCGATACTTGGTCGGATTTCTATTAGAATATAATCTTTAGATAAACATATAAAACTAACAGGTAGTTTTTAGAGGTTTATCCTAAAGTCTTATGATATTCTACTAAGAAATCCTCCAAGTATCGTGCTTGACCACTATAGGTACGGTGGGAATTTTGACCTCGAAACTCAAAGCAAATGAGACCAAAAAAGCAACACATTGAACCTTTAGATCAATTTATTTAACATAGAACAATGAAAACAAAAGTAGTTTTCCTTGGATACATAGTATAAAACTAAAGCTTTGACACATTATACTATTATCTAATCATTCTATGCACCCGTGGTTACCATTGCCTCAACAGCCAT
>LQRL01065009.1:1001-35043 GCA_001703475.1 Hydroides elegans | reverse complement strand
GGGGGGGGGGTATAAAATCAAACCAACACGTACCCGAATCCCCACCCATCGATGGCCGACGCGAATATAACATTTCCTTGGTCGGGTGAGAAGTAAAGGCTTTCTTCGTTTACATCGTCTACCACAGATTCCCATGTGAAAACCTAGAGGAAAGACAAGAATGTCAGATGAACTTTAGAGGAATGATAATAAATGACACAGCGAATATCTAGCTTTTCCATGTAGCTTAATTGAAGCTTGCTGCATACGACTAACTCCAATGTGAACATTTGGAGAAAAGCGTCGGGAGACTAAAAATTAAGCGGAACTCGATGGTAAACGAAAGGAAAGTCTAACTTTACATTTATTTGTAGTTTTGTAGTGTGTATCTTTAGTTTTGTTCGCCTTGCAATCAAATGTGACGGTTGGGTCATGTTTATCACAAATATTGTAATGGATACTACGACAAAACGTTACAAAATCTCTACTCATTTTAATAAGTAAATGCAAATTGTGAAACGCTAACCTGTTCACCAGCGTTCTCTTTCGATGCAGACTTTGGTGTTTTTGCTTCATCCTCTTTCTAAAACGAAAGCGTTCCAAATTTGAACTTTTGCATTATAAGGATATTTATGCAATTTGATTATCAAGAACCTTTCATGTTTTAACCATCAAGCGAGACCTGTGTTTTAAGCTAAAATGGTATCATCTAAGGGAAATAACACGATAATAAAATAAATAAATACCTTATTTGATTTCTCAAAAGCGTCGCTTGTGAATAATTCACCAGTTATTGCGTTAACCTGAAAAATAAACAATATCATGTTTACAAAAATATGGACCATTTTTTTATTAACTGCATATACATACAAGAATTTAAACATCAAGTCAAAAATTATCAAACTTATGTTTTGTCTTCATACATCGAAATAAGTCCCTATTCTAGTATTGTTATTATTTACACCTGGGATGAGTACAAGACAATCGTTGATTGCATATCCCCTGCCCCGACTTTGGACCTCGTCACACGGGGAGCAGGACCTGGCCATACGGGAACCTATTCCTCTTTTTTTTCTATACAAACTGTTTGCAATGTATTTCTTTTGCGAAATCGAAAAGGTGTCAAGATGTTTAAAATGCAACGTCTTAAACGTAAGACAAAATCTCACAAGACAACCAAACGTACATGTAAGCATGTGATTATATTAGTAACTATTGATGGCTTGTCAGAAAAATTACAACTTTAATTGCATGGAGGAAAAATGATATCAATCGTCAAATAGCTTGCATTGGTTAGGGTTTCATTGGTCTAATATGCCTACCCTAACAAAAACCGCAACAGTTCTGTTTTTCGGATAATTCGATATGGAGTACATGTACTTTCACGTTTAAATATTGCCAAAATGGGTTCAATAAAGTTGTGATATCATTGGCAATATACATAATCCGTGGTTGACTCACGGCTTGAACGAGTGCACAATCGCACTTACCAGACGGCGTGAGTTCAAGCCCACTACGGGGAGCACACATGTGGTCGACATTGTTTTTACGGAAAAAGTCCGAAACTTTTAAAAAATCACCATTTTTTCTTTTCGAAAATTTTCAAAATAACCTTGCGAGGCACAGCTTTGGTATATATTCTATCCAGCTGTAGTGTTTCATCCACCTACAGTGAACAGTAATTGAGATATCGCCTGGACAAAACGATCACGGAAAAGGACTAAGTCCGAAAATTCAAAAATCGCCAAAATTACATTTTTTCGGCATTTCAAAAATAGCCTTGTGAGGCACAGTTTTGGTATATATTCTATCCAGCTGTGGTGTTTCATCCACCTTCAGTGAACAATAACTGAGATATCGCCTGGACAAACTCATCTGGACGGACAGACAGACAGACGGACGGACACGGTGCGTTTATATATCCCCCACCCCAGCTAGGGAGGCGGGGGATGATAAAGGGATAAGAATCATATGGAAGATTCTTGTGTTTCAGATAAAATTGACGAAATGTGCATGTATGCTCGGACTAAAATGTGTGCACATGTGATTAGACAATAATATCCATTAAACTATGATATTTTGAAATGTACCGCTCAGCCACAAAATTTACATGATGATTTGCATAAGTACAAACTATTAACACCTAATTCGATTGTCAAAACCTATTAAAATGGTCAACATCATTTGATGAAATTGTATTTATTTTTACTCGGATTTTTACTCCAGAACAAACTGGCAACGCGGAAGTGTTTTTCAATGCGGCAGTGTAACTTCATAAAAGTAAAATCACCACACAAACTAAGAATAGTAATATATAGTACCAAACCTAAACTTCATATTCATATAACACATGTTTATTTACCGTAATTACCGGTGTATAACCCGCACCGGTGTATAACCCGCACCCAATGAAAATCCAGAATTATGTTATTAAATCCGGTGTATAACCCGCACCGGTGTATAACCCGCACCCTAAATTTATCACTTTCCGGAATTGTAAATTTTACCTTTAACTCCGTGCAAAAGCTTGGCATATGCTGATAGTAATTATTTTTTCCCTTAAAAAGTCCTTAAAGACATAGTAAAAGGCTAAATTAAAGATTTTAACCACTATTGTATCGATTAATTATTACAAAATTGAACCTTATTTTACATGAAAATCCAAAATCGAGCGTTTTATGTTTTTAAAATCGGTGTATTACCCGCACCGTTGTATAACCCGCACCCGGGTGCTTTGTTTGTAAAATCGGTGTATAACCCGCGGGTTATACACCGGTAATTACGGTATGTTAATTTGTGGATGACATTCGATGATAGAGCTGCCCACTCCACCCTTACCATCTCCCGCAAAAAAATCTTAAATTTTGGAAATTCCCATTGCAGATAAATAAATTGTTACGGGATGAATGCGCTTGATCACTTTTATAATATTGATCCCAGTTTACACCGAAATCACAATTACATCTGCGAGTTTACTTTCACCAAAGTACACATACCTCTTCGAGTATCTGCAACAGGTGTAAATGTGCCTCGAGTGGCGACAGTTTGAGTTCGAGGATTAGTCGGTCGATTTTGTTGAGGACGAGCACCGGTCGAATCTTCTCTAGCCATGCCTGACGAAGTACCGCGTATGTCTAATTGGGAAAGAAGAAAATAGGACTGTGTTATGGGTTAGAGTAAAACATAGGGTTGCAAGTGTGAAACGATGAGATGAAATTATACATTTTCTAACGAATCACCATATAGCCCTGGGTTAGTCACAGAGCTTAATGGATGCATACACCAATGAAGTAGCAGCGACGGGTAATTGAACTTTGTACTTCTTGCTTTTTAAGCAAATACGCTTACCATTGCGGCAAACCAACTAGGTTACAGATACCCTTAACACCATGCCCTCAAGTTAAATAGCCACATTGGGACCGAGTCCCACCTCTCAAGCAAAACACCTACATGTATGAAGACAGGTTACTGAGGTACTACTCTACTTTAATTTCAAACTTACCTGTGGACAGACGCCCTCAACGACATCCACAAGGACAATGGCACCGTCACAAAGTCGCACGGCCGTTGACACTTCGCTCGAAAAATCAATGTGACCGGGCGAGTCGATCAGGTTGATGAGGTATTCGTTGCTGTCTGTTAATATACAGAAATTGAAAAATAAAATAAAATAATTCATAAAGCATTTTGAAGAGTTATTTGAGTCAAAATCATCTGCTTAGTGACACACATCTACATGAAGTGTATTTATTACAAGGACGGGATGGTCTAGCGATAGAAGATGAATTTCGTGTCTATGAAAGAAAATTTGAGTTTCAAACCTATTATACGGACGCTTGTTCTATATCATTTAAGTCGTGTCGATGTTAGAAATTCACAATTATTATATATCTTTACAGCTTGCAAAATTGTTTAGATACATGTAGGAATATCAAATCTTAATTCAGATTCATCGTATTAGAATAAAGAGCATCATTTGCTTTCGTTCTACTGACCGGCAGTGAAGTGGAGGGAGATGGCGCTGGATTTCATGGTGATGCCGCGTAACTGTTCATCCTCCCGGCTGTCCAGGTAACGCAACTGAACAAAAAATATCAGGTTTACATGAAGGCGACAATGGTACTAGATAAGGTGAGCGGAGTGAAAAAACAATTCTCTTTATAATTTACACAATATCTTATCATCTTACAATAGACGAGAAACACATTAATATATTATAAAGTAAATGCGTAAAATCAAAAGTTCTTCTTTATCAAACGGTCCATCAGTGAATGTTTACGCACACAGCTTTTATATATGAATTAAATGTCTGCTACGTCTCAATACATGTATACCTATTTTGGCTTTGGTATCTCATTTCACCAACGATAAGGCTGATGCAAATTATTTTAGCAAATCTGCCCTAACAAACGAGTAAAAAAACAACTGATTTGCTATACATGTACATCGATTAATCGAGCAAATTATATAACAGCCTTTTTATACGATTATCCGGATACATTCATATTTAGCGTTGGGCCCCGAATTAGGCCACAGGTCTCAGAAGAATTTAGAGCAGGTAAAAGCCTCGTTAGGGCCTTTGTAATTATTTCATCGATCACCACTAAACTATTACTCGACATGAGCAAGGCTCATCAATTAACGAGAATTAATTTGGCCCAGATTGAGTATCGTGCTAGATAGGAGATTTATTCTCATACAAAGCACGGTTCAAACTTAAAATATATGGGCAAAATTACTTATATAACATAAGATAAACGAGTAAGTATTTGTGTACATTATGGATGCATTCGTGGTTCACATGTAAATGGTAAGGTTAATTTGAATATCCCAAAACTACGTTAAATCAATAAGCCAACTTTTCACTACTTGCACAGCAAGGTAATATGACCATCCCTTTTGGGCCTAAAACCATAGGGCATAGACTCCATAATAAGAGGGAATTATATGATCTGATCTATTGACCAGATATAGATCCAAGATTGCTTGCCAAAAAATGACAAAATGCATTCTGAATAATTAATTATTTATTACACTTGGTTTCGTTTGCCTTGTGTCAAATACTTATTGCTTATCATTGTGGTCGCCACTTTTGAGGCTATTTGCATAGTAAGTTATAAGTGTTTGCTCAATGCACATTGCTCTAAGGGACATCTCTGGATAGGGAAAAATTCAAGTAATTTGGATGCAATAATCTGGATAAATTTTGAGGTTTGGATTTTCTTAAATACTAGAGGGCTAAGGAAGTAAGATTAAACGACATGCATGTACATAATTCATATTCTTAATGTAACGTGAAAAGAGCTTCAAACTAAAAATTCGGTTGGTAAATCACATATCAGGAACCTTTTTCTTCATGAGTTGCAAATAGGTATCATGCAGATGTGATATTTAATTTGAAATTGCTAAGGCAACCCAGCTCAGTTTTTTTACTGAAAAAATTATATAATTAACAGGGTCTGTTAATCGAAATGTATATATACATGTATTGAAATGTAACTCCCTTTTTTGGTTGCTTATTATAAATTATTTATAATAGATAACTGTCCTTATGGTCTTTCATTGAATCATAAACTGAGACAAACATGCATGAATGCGAGTAACTAGGCACATTTTTATTGAAAACGGATTAACATGTGAAACACAAGGCCCGCAACTAATTGAATGATATGGAGTCTATTATATTCTAATTTTATATGATAATACATGTATTTCGGTCCACGATTTTAAGGAGGTGAGTACTAAGGACTTATGAAGGAATGCCGAAGGCGCAAGTGAACCTTTAAAAATGTTTATGTTTTAGAGTAAGATGCGAGAAAAAGTATGTGAAAACATAGGCATCAGAGATGCAAAGCCCCCAGCCTACGCAAAACATTCTTTATCACGAATATTTGTCGATTATAAGAAGTAGGTAAAAAGAAATATCCTTCTCACAACGTCTTTCCCACATCGTCTTTTTCACACCGTGGCCCTTACATATAGGTCCACACAACGTAGTCCTAATAACGTCACAATATACGCGTAATCTTTTTTTGCTGTACAAATTTCCCACATCTGCAATATATTTTCTTTCGCTGTGGGAAGTTTCAGAACCCTAGGACAGAGGCTTCAAACCAAA
Organism: Hydroides elegans; assembly: GCA_001703475.1. Taxonomy (NCBI): domain Eukaryota; kingdom Metazoa; phylum Annelida; class Polychaeta; order Sabellida; family Serpulidae; genus Hydroides; species Hydroides elegans. Next base: position 28,946 of record LQRL01065009.1, on the reverse strand, counting down.
GTGCCGCGGACAAAGTGTTGTATAAATACCCCAAAATATATCAAATTCGCATAAGTTCAAGCCCCTGTAATTTCGACAATTTTCGGTCGATAAAACTGAAACCTCGACGTTGCACATTAGCAATATGTATCCTTCCACTGTGGGAAGTTTCAAAACCCTGGGACAAAGGCTTCAGACCAAAGTGCCGCGAACAAAGTGTTGTATAAATACCTCAAAATATATCAAATTCGCCTAAGTTCAAACCCCCGTAATTTCGACATTTTTTTGGTCGATCAAACTGAAACCTCGACGTTGCACATCTGCAATATATATTCTTTCACTGTGGGAAGTTTCAAAACCTTAGGACAGAGGCTTCAAACCAAAGTGCCGCGGGCAAAGTGTTGTATAAATACCCCAAAATATCTCAAATTCGCCTAAGTTCAAACCCCCGTAATTTCGACAATTTTTGGTCGATCAAACTGAAACCTCGACGTTGCACATCTGCAATATATATTCTTTCACTGTGGGAAGTTTCAGAACCCTACATACCAAAATGCCGCGGACAAACTACTGCACCGGAAATGTTAACAGACGGACAGACGGACGGAATGGGGGATAGCAATAGCCCTCGGCCAAATTGGTTGGCTGGGGGCTAAAAAAGTGATATTTAGAGTTTTTTTTTTATAAAGACATTATCATGCACATGTTTAACACTGAATGTATCTAATTTAGTCTATATTTTATATACATAAATTATGTGTAATAATTGACCATATGTTCTATTTTCCTTCATTATAGAGGCTTGAAAAGGGGATTATTGGAACCCTTTCACTATACATATCCAATGTAAACAAGGAAATAATTGCATTTGACTGGTTTTACTTATGATCCATATATTCGATCTCTTGCTAAAAGCCTAGTAGGTCACTGGAATTCGCTCAGCTTTATTTTTCCATATAATGTTAGGTGTTTCATTGTTCATATAGTTATTTTCATATCTAACATATTGAGCCCAAAATAGTAACAGATACGCTCAGCATGTACTTTTAAGGTTAATTAATCAAATACTTGACTTAAACTAAACATGACAAACGACAAGTTTTATCAACTGACGTTATAGATATGGATGATACATCTGAATATAATTATCTACTGACCAAGCAATTTAATTGAAACTTCCACTCGAGGTTTTTATAAAGGTAACAAATGTAAAAGCCTTCATGCAGCTATTGTAGTAAAATGAGAACTTCAACAATAGTTAACCGTCAAGAGCAAAATCCACATAAAATATTTAAGTGAAAAGATTATTCATTTTGGTTTTCATTAATGACAGAACTACTCGTATTAGCACGTGATTGTTAATGCCAAAGTGTAACAAGTTTGTCGAAGAGTTCGATCAATGAAGTCCAAACTCCACTTGTCCCCCTTAGCTGGAGTGAGGACCATTAATCTCAAAAGAAGGGAACAATCAGAATAAAAAGTTGTATGGCTCTAGAGAGAAAGAGAGACAAAACAAGGAGACATGAAACGTCAATAGAGCCGAGAGAGAGAGAGAGAGAGAGAGAGAATGAGAAGAGAGCGCGAATGAGGAGAGAAAGAGAAAAGGAGAACGAGAGAGGTAGAGAAGGGGACCACAAATAATCTATTCAACAAGTGCGATCAATGTATTTTTTCTACTTGAGTCTCCGGAATGGTCATTTTTCGGCCTTGTAAGTGAACACGCACTTCACTTGATATGGTGTTGCTATGTGGCCCCGATAAGGTAACGAAAGCCAAAGAAAACTAACTTGCCACGGTAAAAAAGAGCCGGTCCATTCAACTAGTATATTCATTTATGCAATGTGAGGACCATGAAAATTATGCACATAGGTTAATATTTATTCAATCGATCGAGTGTTTTATGGATATATTCTGATCCAGGTATAATCTATACAAATAAGTATTACACTGAGGACGAAAGGTCACAAATGCGGTTTAGGAGTTTTTGGGTGGGGTAATTTATGCGAAAATACAACGGAGTTTAACCGTTGCAAAGGAGTTTAGCTGCGCTTCTTTGCAGATTTTGCTAAATTAATAAATTGACAAGTAAAAATAGGAAAATGTGACAAATAAAAGAGGGCTGGATTAGATTCTGGTTTATAAAATGCAATGGTATTCTTTTATATTGAGAATTTATTTAGATGAAGTTTAAAATTTACAGAATCATAATCTATTTGAATGATAATTTAATGATAATGTTATCTTTTATGTTGCAGGTAGTCTCTTCACTTTCGCAATACAACATCTGACCAACTGCACTCTCAGGATATAATACGTCGTTTTTAACATTTGGATAATTAACTCTAAATAAATTGTGGAATCAAAAATATGTCGGATCAAGAAAACACAGCCCCATCCGCGCCTGTGGCTGCCTCGAAGGCGCCGAGTCGTCAGCCTTCGGGTGCAATGAGTCAATCGGGCCGTAAGACTAAGACGTCGGCCACACCGGTTATGCTACCGGCCTTGAAAACGAGCGCGGGGGTACCGGAATCGAGCCGGTGAGTACATATTATTTATTTCATTATTGTAAAAGATGTGTGTTTGTCAAGATAAGTTGTACCGATATCCATTATTATCCTTTTCATAAAACAAAAGCGTATGATCCACATGTTCATGTGTTTTGGCAATATCTGTTACATGTATAAAATGTGCGCACTTGGATATCCAATATTATACGTGTGCTTAATTCACTAATACAACTGTACCGTTTCCAACGGTCAAAAGTTATGAGGGGCGGGGGATCCGGTTTCTCGTTTGTAATTAAACACTGTATGTACGTATAAGGCATACGTAAGCAATTTAAAATATACAAGCTTTACCTTTCCAGCCAGTCTCTGTGATATGATTCCATTGCTGGCGACCAACGCGTCCGCAAGGGTCGTTTTACCTTAAAACAAAAATACATAATTTGAAAAGATATGTTTAATAGCGGGAATACTTTAGTTAATAAGATAATGGTTTATGCATATAACACTATTCCAAAACAACTACTGTATATATTAAGCAATCGTTGTCTTGAAAAAAATATCACAAAAAAAGTATGAGTACGTTATCATACATACCATGGTCCACATGTGCTAAAATGCAGATATTGCGAATCTTGCTGGCATCTTTTTGTAAGCCAGAGATCTTATCCAAAGCTATTGCAGGCATCTCAAAGTCTCGCACTCGACTGGAGTGCTATCGGCTTGAAATTAAACTGCAAACAATGACGACATAGGTTATATGATATCTTAACAGCGACAAGTAGACTGTCCCTGTTTGGAAAGGGCGAGGATTAGCTTGTTGGTTGGATACATCATTGCAATGTATCTAGCAATATTGCCATGAGACCAAGTCATTATTTCGTAAGAAACCCTCTCCTGTTATTATATCCGCTATATAAGGTGTATCTGTTATTTTCTTAGTCAAACCATTATGTGACCCTCGGCCCACTTAGAATTAATATCTAAATGCAATCAAACAGGCAATGACTTGTAAAAAAAAGTATAATAAACAGCTAATTCAATTTTTTTTGCAATTAGAAAAGCCAAGTGGTCGATCCTTATTGACATTGGCCCTTACACTATTGCGGGGTTTACCATTCCTCGTTTCACTTCCCTAAATAACAAAATACAATTTGATGGTTGTCAAAAGAAGCATCCATTTTATTAATAAAATTCGTTCAACCGAATGTTTAAAAAATGAAATTGTCAGTTTGATGATCAATAAAGCAAGACAAGAAAATCTATCACCGTGGAGCAACACCGGTATCGTATCACGTAACGTTTTGTTGACACATGGACAAGTAATTTTGGGGTGATGCGTCATTTTCGTCAAATGTGCGCCAAATATGTAGAATTTCATTGAAGAAAAGGAAAATACATATTTTGTGAAGGTGTGTCGCTTTTTGTCTTAAGAGTTTTAAATGTAGCATTAACAGTTTCATTCAAAGACGATTCAATTTAAAGACCGATTTATATATTCCTTATATATAACATTAAGGGCAAACAATATATTGACACTTGAAACGGAAAAGTGCGTCTCAAAATAATAAGTCCGTCAAAAATTAGAAAAAATCATAATCATCCTTATTTTGTGCACGATTTTTTTTTTCTTTTAAAGGGGTAAACAAGTCAGGCTCAGTCTCACAAGTCAGTTTCATCTCGTAAAGTCAAAGAGTTATTGAGATTGTATTAAATACTTATCTATGGAATATGTCTATTTATCTTCCGCAAATTTACCAGTTTTTTTAGTGTGAGAACTTAATGACGCACATGCAAAATTTCATTGCGCCAGTCTAGAAAACCGTCTATCATCACGGCGCACAGTCAAAGTTTATGTGCGCAATGTATAAAACACATGCATATTGCGCAGGCTAGAAATATCCAAGCGACATGCATATACTTTTAATGGTGTCTATCTACAGTACAAAAACGTAATGCGTAATAAATAAATAAAATAAGGAACCCCGATCCAAATAATACACTACTGTATCTTATTATTTTATAGTAATTTTAAATGTCTCGTCTCGCAAGGAATTTAAAATACATATTTAGTACATATCTATGTTATATAAATATAAAATATATAGCAATCGTATATTATTCGGGTCATACGGTCTGTATGACCTTCAGTTCAAAAGTTCAAGCCCGTTCAAGCAGGTGATGACGGACTGGCCCAAACCATGTCTACTCTTATCCGTATCAAAGTTACATCCCGGTCCTACATGATTTTCTCTAGTCGCATTGCTAACGACGGTCGCATACTAGGACTTTGAAAAGTTGTGGTTTTTTATCAAAATTGGAAGGAATTTATATGAACTGTACAAAATGGAGTTTTGTTAGTATTCAATCTGAGGCTCACACCATTGTTACCCACTCAAGCCTTGCGTGTATCGTTTAAATATAACGATAATATAGGTGATGATATAGGTGTCCCCAAAAATGGTTTGAGATTAATATGTGCTGGCCGAAAAAAAAAACACTTATGAAACCGGAAGTGTTTTTTTTATAGTGGCAGTGTTTTTGTTTTATTTTACACGGTCTCTTAATCATTCATGTTATATATTGATGATGTTACATATTGATGATAAGAAGCCATTCCCTATCTTATTGTATTAAAATGTAGAACAATTATATTATAATATGCGTGCTTTAGAATCAATTTTTTGTCCAAGTTCGTAGTCGTAGGCAAACTTTTGAAATAACTTTCGAAATACCCCATCTTAAATAAGAAAATCATATGAAATGCTATTTTGTGTATTCAAGTATACTTTTAAGATCTTTTTCAGTATCGAATAGACACAGAGATTGCACCATGACCCTACAATCTCACTATATTTTCTGTTTATCTCACATATACCTCATTATCGCCCATATATCATGCCGGTTAAAAAGTAATCACAGAACAACAAAGATAGTATTTAAACATACTTTACCTTGAGAAAACAAATGTTGTATTTTATTCCAATTTTTGCTTTTAAAAATTTATATCAAATTGTCATCCAAATCGCCGTTTTGCTTTTGACATATGTTTGTTTACTTTTTTATTTTCGCTCAGGTGGTCACCTGATAGCTTTGTTTACTTCCGGCCAACTGTCATGCGTTGCTAACCTAAACAAATGTGTATTCTTTTATAAAGTTTATCTTTATATTTTTTACTTTATCTTTAATTTCATACCACTATTTAAAATGGGAAATAAGGAAAAATATATAGTAAAACCTTCAAAAGGAGTATATGTGGAGAGGTAATGTAAAAAGTGGCTACAATGACAAATATGATGAAAATACGAAATGGTGAACATAAATTATCCACGTTTTCATTTTTATCAAGGAACAAATGATTGAAAATAATAGTATGAAATGTAATTTGAAATGCAAATGCACTGATAAAATAATCTTAAACATAAAAAAATGATTTTCCAAATTTAGAAAACCATGTCACTTTACAATTTATTTTATGTGTTTTTGTAATACTCCTTATAATATTATGATGTTAACATGACGACAAACAACCTTCACAAAATTATTATGAAAACACACTTCAAAAAAGAATATGTGATGTGCAATTACAGAAACAATCGGTGACGGTTACCAAATTACATAAAACATTAGATAGTGACCATAAAGCTCAAATTCAATATACAGTATTCGACTGTAAAAAAGTTAAGTGCAGGACAATTATCAGGTTTGAGTCAAATTAAGTATTTATCATTTCGATATTATATTATTACTGAAATGATTTATAGAAAAAAATCGTTTTGCTGCAGGAGATCAACAAATATACGAAACTCATTTCTCGATGTGTATATTTTTTTAAAAGACAAATGCATACACGATTGCTTCTTGTCATCTTTCAGTAAAATAATCTTTGGTATATATTTTATCCAAGCTTACGTATATATATAAGAAACATACATTTTTTATGTTTACTATTTCAAGCAAATAAACATATCAATTGACCTGTTTTTTATTTATTTTTTTTTGCCACAAGATTCAATCATGGTTTTGTGATGTTTTGTATATAAACGTTTTGTTTATATCAAGGTTATGCTGTATAATAAAATGTTAGTAGATTTCTATTAATAACATTGTTTTCTTATATTATATAGTTAACTTGCAGTGCCCTGGATTGGTATTTTATATGTTTATATCTTATCTTTAGTTGTGCTGATAGCTATCAATTTTCCGGGTTGGACTGTCTCATTTGTTGTAGGGATTGAGGCATAATTGATAAGTTGAAGAAAGTTGAAGATTGATTTATTATATAAATTATATTTCATAAAATAAAACTTTATAGAGTGAAACCATTTATAGAGTATTTTGATGATAAACAAAATGAAAACTTACAGGAAAAACTCATAAGTAAACCTGCATCCCCCAAATGTTACTAAAGACCGCCCCACTGTAAACAACCTGTCTGCTTTCCCTAACAACACATTGTAATTTCTTTTTACCGGGATTTTAAATGTTAAAATACTTAACAATATAGTCCTTAAAAGTGAATCCGACTGTACAGATATCAAGTCGGATATTTTAAAATGACAAAATTGTGCATTTGTCAGATTTGCAACTGTGGGTAAGTTTCGATTTTATGCATTTTAAACGTCAACCCCAAACTACATCCGCTTGAATTGTCAAAACGATCAGTGGTTTTAATCCCGACCCATAATATTTATTTGCAAACTTTATATAACCCAGTATCGACAGTGACTTTAACTGGCATACATTGAAATTAACTGTTTACTTAACCATACCCCATGCCGTTCTGCGAGGTGGTTTGGGATGGTTGCGGATGCATGGGCCAATGAATGATGGGGGTGGCGCGTTTCATTAATCTACATCTCATCAAACATTAAAAAAAAACATCACTTTGGGGATTCCTTGTAGGATGAAAATGAACATGAAACATATACATTGAATCATATTCGACCGACCGATGTCCTTGTTTCTTAAAGAGATCGTTTCCCTACTCGTATAGTGTAAACTCTACTTCTTATCTTGTCAATAGCTATATTATTAGTATTAATCATGTTTATGCTTCTTCATATTGTTTCAAAAACCACATTCATCTTAGATCTTGTTGGTCATGGAAATTGCTCCCTGAAAATCTACATATAGCCTTGTCGTTCCCGGTATTCTAATCCCAGATTGATAGATATGGATAGACCCTCTACAATGGTTAAACTCAAATGACGCGTGGGCATTTGGTTATGTATATATTATAACATTTTTTTTTTTATTATAGTATATTTCATAGGGTAATGGTAGGAACCAAAAGTGTATATGAATACACAAAGCATTTTCGCACATAACATTGTAGATGAAACACGTATATAGGTGCACTGAAACCGAAGTGCCATACTGATACGAATCGCATACCTAACTACGCTATGTAATATATTCCTCGATCTATAGATCATACATATAAATAACTCATCATTTTGATGGGCCATTCTTATAAAAGCAGTACCGTGGACGAAAACACGTTTCTTGTGTTTATTAAATGCAAGCGCTATGTATAGACCGATGGTTTGCTAGTTTGAATAGCGGTCTGATATGATGATATTGACATATAAACATGATTTAATAAACTATTTTCTTGTGTGATTTCAGTCGCCATAGATGTCCGCATCACCCAGCATCACAGATCAACAAAGCCAGCGCACCATGTACGCTGTCTGAGTATGCTAACAGATACATCCCGCATCCCATCGAGTTGCGAAAATCGTTGAAACCGGAATACAAACCAACGAAAGGTGATGGCACTGTTTCAGACAAAACAACACAAAGGTGCGTTTCGACACAATTCAATGATACTAAGTTTATATCCAAATTACGAATTACGTCAAATAAATATCTTGTTACCATATAGACCTAAGGGCTCATAAATACTGGATTCTCTAGAATAATCACAACATGAGAAGTAACTAATCTGATATCAACAGGCATTTATGGTTCTCGTTAAGATAGCATAGATATCAGTAAACATATGCGTTGAATGTTATCATCAATCTGTGTTTGAGTATTAAAATTGAGCATGTATTGAATGAATTTATGTGAGATTTTAAATCACGTACAGTTTCGTTCTATGATGGTACTATCACTACATGTTCATTTAGGGTGGATTACATTAAGCATCCATATGAACGCCCATGGGTGCGACAGGCTGATGCCTATGTGCAGCCAGAGGGAGATATAGACCACTACACGAATTACAAGAAGGACTATACAGGTAATAGAGCAACCTCGCTGAACTACCATTCTTATGGCCGATTTCACAGCAATATCAAGATAAGACCAGGTTCTCTTTGATATGACATTGAAACCAAGTCTAGACTAAGGCTGAGAAATTGGCCATAAGGTCTGTTAGAATAAGATAGAGTGAATGCAAACTAGTCATGTATGCGGGCTTTTCCACGTTTAAACTTAATTTAACAGTGTATTGGTTACGATTACTATGAACGCATCTTCAAAGCCCGCAATGATAAATAATTAGAAACATTTGCCAATTGTTAACTACACTGAGATCGAGGACTGTGAACAGTATATTATGAAAAAAAAAACAACGACTGTTTTTGAGTACTCGCAAGATATATTTTAACTCTACGTAAGAAAACAAATCTATACCATGATGGTTTTTGTACCGATCCGTCCGATAATACACACGTGAATGTATCAAATTGACTTTGTGAATAAACACAGTCGCTCATGTTTCATTAAATATTCATAATGGAAAAGATATTCTAGAGATAATCGATGGGCTGATCCCTTGTTATGCATGTAGGGCTGTACGTCAATGGCAGGGGTTTAGAAAGGTGTCAAAGACCTATCAGCATACCTACAAAATGTACTTTTGTCTTTTTTATGTATGATCGATCGTCAAGAGTGGTCCCTATGAAAACATACACGCATGCGATCCTTTTCATTGTTTATTAGTTACAACTATCAAACAACTATAATTGATATAGTTAGGGCGTATTCATCTAGTAATATGCATAGCTACATTTAATAATCAAGAAATATTCTTATCTCAAGTAGTAGTAGTTTACCAGTTTAAAAATTCCTCTCAATCGAAATCGATATCAACTTTAAGATATTAATATTGCCATTTCGAGTAAGTTAAGTTCGACCAATTAATACACCTGTATGATGATTCTATTATAATAATCCGAAAATTACATTGACCATTTTCATTTTTGTGCAAACTGGTATACACCTTAGTTGTAAGGTATTATGAAGGGTTTCCTAAGCGATCGCAATCAACTCTTTTTCGGTGGCTAAATATTTACATAATTTTATGAAAAGGTTATGCCTATAACAAAGAAAGAAGAGACGTACCGACACTTGTTTATCGGTAAATAATGCCGGTCTTCTGATAAAGAGCTTAATAAATAGTAAAGAAAACTAATTTGAATCGGCTATTCAGATATCATTTTCTAGAAACAGAGATTTAATGAAATCTTGACAAATCATATAAAGAATATTGCCTTTTCTATAGTATTTTCTCAATGTTTTTTTTTTTTGTTCAGAAAAACCCATTTCAAAGACGAAGCCTATCAAGAAAGACAAAACAAGGAAGACTCCAGGCAAATTTGAAGGAGATCCCACATACAAACGTAAGTATCATCTTATAGCTGAATGATTTATACAGCAATTATTGTTATATAAATATCCATCAAATTTATAAATAAATATGTTCAACAATACAACGAATTGAAGCAAAAATGACTACATTCTTCACAATTTTGGTATATGCTTACAATACATGTACATTACTGGGAATATACGATGTTGGCTTCTACAATCAGTTCGATTAATCAGCCATGTACATTTGAATATATTCTTCCGCTTAACAGATGACTACAGGAAGTGGTCAGCTGAGCCACCCAAGAAAATCGTGCGCGGCGACGGTTACCGACCCAGCTCGCAACCGTTTGACGGTAATCCCACTTATACCGCGGACTACATTCGCTATAACGAACCGCCTCGCCAAAGCTTGAAACCCGCTGAGAACGCGAAGGGTTCCGATCAACCTTTCGATGGCGAGACCGGATATCGCGTCGAATACACCAAGAAGCAAATGCCCGCTAGAGAAGTACGGGAAAAGCCAAAATGGGAGTCGAATAAGGCGCCGCTTGATGATTTGTCCAATTACCGTAAGGATTACGTACCGAAGGGCTTCGAGAAAACCGCTTCGTGCAAACCGGATGCAAACGCGTACAGATCCGACCAGCCGCTCAACGATGAAACGACGCAGCGCGCCGATTACATCAAATGGCCCGCCGAGCGCCCGTTCGTGCACGAACCGGAAGCGTACGTCAAGCCCGACGGCGCGGTCGATTACAATACAACCCATGGTATCAATTACGACAAGAAGCCTCTGCCCAAGAAGGAGATTCGCAAACCGGCACAGCGCAAAGGCGTGCCCGGTAAATTCGATGGGCTGCCGACTTACTCCGAAGATTACCGGAAATGGCCGCTGGGTGAGCGACCGGAGCTGAAGAAGCGTGTCGAGTACAGGGGACCTGACGGTCCGTTCGAGGGAAATCCCACATATCAGGCTGATTATATCAAATATAATGAGCCACCTAGGCAAAGCTTGAAGCCCGCAGAAAAGGCCCGCGATTCCGATCAACCTTTTGACGGCACCACCGGTTACAGGCAAGAATACACCAAAAAGCAAATGCCCCTGCGCGAGAAGAAAGAGAAGGCGCAGTATGTACCAAACAAGGCGGCGCTGGATGATTTGTCTAATTATCGTAAAGACTATGTGCAAAAGAACGCGGAGAAAATGCCCAGCTGCAAGCCCGACAACACTGCCCATGGTTCCGACGCACCTTTCCATGATGAAACTACCCAGCGATTCGACTTCAAGAAATGGCCCGCTTCGCGTCCGTTCGTGCACGAGCCCGATCAGTACCGCAAACCGGAAGGTGACATCGATTTCAACACGGTGCACACGATCGAGTACAACAAGAAACCGCTGGGCAAAGCGGCGATCCGCAAACCCGCTGAGCGCAAGGCGGTACCGGGCAAATTCGACGGAACCACCAATTACTACAACGACTTCCGCAAGTGGGAGAGCCAGCCGGTGCAACAGAAGCAGAAGGAGAGCTACGCGCCACCCGATGCTCCTTTCGAAGGCTCGAGCAACTACCGCGACGATTACATCAAGCACAAGATGGCGCTGACACAGAGCTTGAAACCGGCCGCTTCCGGTGTCCAGAGCGACGCGCCTTTCGAAGGTGGTACCGAATACAAGGGTGAGTACACCAAGAAGGCGCTTCCGCCGTGTCCCGCAGGTGTTATCCAGCAAGGTGGTCAGGCCGGGTTTACGTTTCGCGAGCAAGATCCCAGCGGGCACAAGTGGTACGAGCCGAATGCGTCCGTGGTCGATCTGAAGCCGCCCGGTGTCGACATCACGCGGCAGATGACAGCACTAACCGTGGCGTAAGACACTTAGTTCTTATCGTAATAATTAAATTTATATTTGAATCTTTCAATTAAATTATGTTTTGTCATGTACAGATTGTGTAACAAATTTTGCGAGGATTTTAAAAACAGCAACAAATATAAGCCTTGTTGGGGAAAGCAGATAATGATTTTGTTGGGGTGTTAGTTACGCAAAGCTGTTACAAATCAGGGTTCAAACCCTGGTGTTAAAGTTGTGAGTATTGTTGCTTTATGTGCCGCATGTTCTGTTAAAAAATGCTCCTATAAACGAATTCCTGGATCAGGGGCTAACAGCCATTATATGTACATGTATTTATGATAAAATTTCCTTATGGTAATTGTGTGAGAATATATTATTTGTCGAGCGATTTGACAAAAAAACTTGTTTGTGAGATTACTTTTACTGCTTTACTATTTCGTACTTTTCGGTAAAGGTTTAAGTAATATATTGTAAATCGAGTTAACTGGTGAAGGTATATATATAAGTAGAAACTTATTATTTTTATTATTAGTGTAACATGTATTGTCGTGTGTCCAATTCTGACGTGGTGTTTATAGTTAGGAGTTGGTGCTATTTGTTTATAAGAAAATTAACTTAATATTATTGTTATGCACCTAAGAGCTTTAAGGATATTTAAGATTTACGACCCAAATCAATATTCAAATTAACTGAAGTGTATTTAAGAGTATCTGTTATTGTCTGTCCGATTTCGTACAAGTGTTAATCGTGTAGTAATTAACAATCTATGTTTTTTTATTTCAAGAAACAAGCAAACGTTTTTTGAAATTCATTGACCAATCAAATGATTTCATTTTTGTTTCGGTGCCCATTGCATTTTGTAAAAGTCGGAAGTGCTATAGAAATACTGGATCTTTGTTCTTGTTTTCTATATATAACTTACTCGATTTAGGCCTTGTTTCTCCCCGATTCAATACAAAGTGTATTGCATGTACTAATCACAAACTTTTTATATATCTCAGTGCAAAAGACTGAATTTTAAATCATTGAATTTTCAATATAAATACTCAAACTTATCTGCTCAAGATTTGTTTGGAGAGAGAGAATAATCCAATGTTAAGCTCTGTGATTTCAAATTAATGGCTTTTTTCGTTACGTATTTAATTGGTTTATTGCTTGAAATGAATGTGATATGAATGAGCCAGTATTAAATTCAATATTTATAATTGTTATTCGAATTTTTATATATTGTTAAAATTATCTTTATCTAAACGTATTTCTTAGGTGATTTCTATAAGGTGATAAAATATACTTATTTTTTAATAATTGATTATTAGGGGATATTAAAGATTTCACAATGCAACGTGATTTCCCAACATGTTCGGGGATAATCTTGGAGGACTTGAAATATCCCGGTAACGATCACATCATTTCGTGCCAATTCCGTCCATTTACCTTTATGAAAATAAGATTTATTGTCAACTTTGTATAAACAAGTTTACAATTCTTAGTTCTCATAATGGTATATTTCATTACTGTTAAGTTATTTAACGTGTATTTAGTCTAATATTTGTAATATACTGTTAAATATAAGGTGTGTTTGGATAAATTTGTTCAAATGGAAAGGAAGAATTAATGAGTCAGTTTAGTTTTCGTGCCATCGTTTTCACTAATCTGCGTGGTGTTATATAAGTTAAAAAACATATCGGCAACAAAAACAACAAACACACAAAATTGGAAGCTTTATGACTTTTAAGAGCTATTAAGTTGTGGTTTATATAGCTTAAATATATATGCAATCGATCCGTTATTGAAGTCATATAACCGATAAGAGACCTTATCAACTATGATAAGGTAACAGTGCGTTTGACCTGCTTGTTTAAGAGAATTCCAAGCCAATGAAGTACACTTGTTTGTATTTTGTCAAGTTTTTGTCTGAAGTAGGATTGTTGTTGGTTTTTGATTTGTGTTGTATGCTATATAATTATGCTTACCGCTATAAGCCAGGTTACTTGTTAAACTATTTGAGAATATAAATAGAATGTTAATCAGGCTATATTCTGTGATTTTTCCAGGGATGCATGCTCTCTTTAAAATATATTAAAAAAATACAGTTGTTGAAAAATTCTGTTATGTACAGAGTTCTATTTTTTTTTTTCTTTAGCAGAATATTTTTGTATACTTTATTACTGTTAAAGCAATAAAAGAAATGATTAGAAATATAATTTATTGATTTTCCTAAACATTATTATATTGACTGCCGGTTTTAACGACATATTTTCACATGTTTAAAACTGTTAGTAATTTTCACGAGCAAAAATCAAGAATTACAATGAATTACCAGGTTCTAGGACAAAAGCCCCGAAGGACAGAAGCCCCGCGATTTTGTCAGCTAGGACAGAAGCCCCGAAGTTAACAACAATATTTTGAATATTTTAAATAAAATCAATGCATATCATTTTTTGTTTTAAATGTTGGATTATAAACATGATTGTATAATTGTGCTTTGTGACTGCGCATTAGGCAACATTGATTGCAATTGATGTGTCAATTGCACTGTTGATTGCATCGTGTATAACAAATCTCAACAAATACACAAATGAATCGGCTAATCCGATTGAGACCGCGCTTTCAGTGTGAGGCATGATACAAAATATGTTACTTCGCTTATTTATTTTTTTGCTTGATTGGAAAAGTATGAAGAAAATATTTGATTAAGGGTAAAATATGTCTAAAAGTATCACGGGGCTTCTGTCCTAGCTGTCAAAATCGCGGGGCTTCTGTCCTTCGGGGCTTATGTCCTTCGGGGCTTTTGTCCGCGCACCGAATTACCAATGTTCGGGTTTTGCTCTAAAACAAGATGAGATGTGTATGTGAATTTTCGGTAACACAATTTTCGGCAATATACGATAATGGCAAATCGACCTTCACAAGACAATATTTATTGGTTTTAAGTCGAACTTGATTAACAGTTCGCAAGGCATAAATGAATATTAAAATGCATCTACCGTAATTTCTAATGTATAACCAACACCCATTTAAAATATAGGATACTCTTTTTAAAACCGGTATATAACCAGGACTTTAATTCGAAATTTATCGAGAAAAAAATTCTTTATTATCATTCCCTAAAATTTGTCCTTCTGTTTGATTTTAAATGAGCTTCTGTTTTGGTGTCCAGTCAAATACTTTGCTTAAATACATGTACTTCTCAAAATTTATTTTGCCCATCAAAGACTTAATAGCCTTATATTTCTTGATGCTGTGATATTAAAATCGTTCCTTTGTGTTACGGGTGAAGTACGGGCTATACCATTTCATATGAACTACACGCATTAAAATAAAAAATACAATATTTATTAAAATAAAATAGATTATAATAGTTCTAAATAAAATAAAGAACACCTCACAGGCTAGCGAAAGGTATTCCGTACCAGATTTCATCTGGCTTGGAAATGTTGAGAAAAATATCTAGCCTGGAGATTAAAGCAGTTTGAGGAACACTTTTATTTTGCTAATTGCGTTATTTTTGTAATATTTGGTGACAATAATTATTTCGAAATTGATTTAACTGTATAATAAACAGTTCTTTTTGCAGTATATGATACCTAATTTAGTTATATTCAGCATTTCAATGTTTGCAAAATGTGTTCCTTTTCTGTTACAATATGAATTTCACAATATGGATAAAATGGAAAACAAATAGGCATCATAGGTGCAAAGCCCCCTACCTATACAATACGTCCTCTATCACGAAAATGTGTCGATTAAAATTAGCACGTAGAAACATCTTCCTTACAGCGTCTTTCTCGCAACCTTCTTTCTCACAACGTCCTTTTCACAGCCGTCTTTCTCATATCGTCTTTCTCACATTTACGTCTTTCTCACGTCTTTCTCACAACGTAGTCATCATACCGTTGCCCCTACATATTCGTCCTCATAACGTGGTCCTCACAACGTCAAGATATACGGGTGCTCTTTCTCTATGCAGTCTATGTTCAATGGAATCGGGCATAGCAATAACCCTCAGTCAATTCGGTTGGTTGGGGACTAAAACAGCTTTGCTGGCTTGGAAAAAGTGAACCAAGTTTGCTAAATTTAATGTAAAACCTAAGCTGATCGTAATCGTTATGTTGATTTTACAACTTTCTAAAAAAATATGCCGTGGGGTGCCTTTCTAAAAGCGACAGCTGATCAAACTTGTGTCTGGTTTGTTTCAAAATATTGCATCACACTCCCTGATATCGCTCAGTAATAATGCATTTCGTTTGGAAAATGAATAATAATAATAAAATTATTGATTGAAAATACAAAACAATTTTATTTATAACATTGACTTATTTTGAAATACTTAATATAAATATCTTTGCATAAAAAAAAAAACAACAATTTATCTTTTGTTAAGAAATATAAGAGTATACAAATATATAGCTTTTGGAGCACTTTTATATCTTGTAAGCTAGGTTAAAAATCGAAACATGAATAGAAATATACAAATAAACACATTGATACACTCTATCAACCATTAACACTCGATTGAATTACTCCATTTAACATATTTAATCAAAAAACTTATTTCTCAAATAACTTTTTTAGTCTTTCGTCTTTAAAACATCTGAAAACGCAGTATCATTTTGACGTTTCTTATGTCACCAAAAGCCTTCAGTTTTGTAACTAAGGTCCTGGAAGCGTTTCTCTCCCGCGTCGACATTTGGTGTACATTTTCATGGCGATATAATCCAACAGCTCACACACTGTCAATAAACTTGCCCCGAGGAGAAGCCCCAGAAAGCCACCAACCTGGTTTTTGATAAGCAAGTCAGTGATTCGTTAAAGAATGTTATAGCAATATCAATAAATGTTAGGAATATAAATCGTAATAGTTATCATATAGATATAGCAGTGAAGAATCAGCTTATGTGTGATAGTGAGTCTCGAGTCATATCGCATGTTTCACAATGTTTTCAAAGTGTTACAATTCGATAACAGTAAATATAGTTGATATAGATTAAGAACATATACACTCTTTCTTTATTCTATCTTTTTATCGCATAAAATGCAAAGAAAGTTACCTCACTCAGCAGACTTGGGAACCCGAATGTTGGTTGCTCTTCTATCCGCTCATAACTTAGTTCTTTGTAAAACAGATCAACTTGAAGAAAATTGTTCCTAAAATAATTTTGTTTGCAAAATATCTTTATGATTATTTTCCCATTTACTTATATAATATTTATATAAGTACATTAAAATGGCATAAATCAGTGTTCAAAAAACTATTTTAAGCTTAATTCAGTTATTGTATTTTTATTAAACTTTAAAATGGTTTATTTACCAAATGATTAATGTTTCGTATCGTATATAAATACATATCAAATTTTGCTATTTATTTCTGAGAATATTTTCATTCATTCGGTCTTTCTGACACATTAAGTTATAAAGCTCTTTTTAGAAAAAAAAACTTATAAGCGTTTTTATTATAAATAACCTACATATAGAAATCTTCGTCCATTCTCCCCAGTCGTTTATATATTTCCAAATCCTCATTAAGGCGATCCGCGGATTCCGACAGATTTTCAATGATGCTCCTGAGTCTGTCCCTAATATCACTCACAATATCCACATAGCTCCCAAATATATAATCTAGCAATTCATCAATGACTTGCGTTGCATTATGCTCGAGCTGTTCCAGAATTTTGTTTGTGTGTGAAATATTGCGTGAGATTACGTAATCAATAAACGGTATGCGTTTAAAAAAGGTCATATCATATATCGGAACTTTAGTGGTTACAATGCTTCTATATCCTTCTTTTAAGTTGTGTTGGATCTGAGCTGCTGCTTGTATAGTGTCTGATGATGTGGCTACAAAATCAGTTCCATCTCCGATAATGTAAGGAAGGGACTTTCTGCCGATGAGAGATTCCATTGCTACTGCTAATTCCATTTTGGTGATATTCATGTCAAAATAAGCCAAAATTGTATCCTCTATTAGACGAAAATTTCGACTTTTCATTGTTGCATGCATATCGCTTATGTGTCTTCCAAGTCTTAAAAAATCTATTTCAAAAAGGTCAGACGTTCGTTTCACACTGTCTAGATTTGATAAATAGTTTGTAACTTTCTCGCAGTCATAGTCTTTTTGAGGGGAATCCAAATTACACTCTTCCCTATAGAGTTTTTCAGGGGAGTAAAAAAACCAAGTACACGATTCCTTAAACGAAGCATCCATTCCCATATATTTTTTAATCAAAAAAGAATTCATCATTTGGTATAATGTATTTGCCTCGTATATCATATCTTCTTTAGTACTAGATGTAGACAGAAGTTCTAGAGCCATTTCAATCGCTGGAATCATTTCGAGGAATCGATTTGTTTCTGCAAGATTATCTTGACATTCGATATGTTCCGCTGTATTATCATATTCCACAAACGTTTCATTGTATAAATAATCGATTACTTTTTGATAACCCTGGCTAAAATGTGTAATGCTTTGAGTATCGTTGTTTAATGCTTCTCGCAGGGTAACAATCAATGCGTCTGCCTTATTCTTTGCAGTATCAAATATGGCTTGACAGGTGGCAAAAATGTCTGATTCGGTTATTTCGTGGCAGTCTCGGAATATACAACGTCGCTTTACATAAGATGGCTTATAGAAATAGTTGCTTTCACCAAAGTTATTCGAAAGAGTTGACACGGTTGTGACACTTCTTTCAAAAGGGGACTCTGTTGTAAGAAATAATTTCTCTTCAGAGGTGTTTGATATATTCCCACTACATGACTTCAAGCGTTCTCCGAGAAAAAGTGTGACGTTATAAAAAGTCAAAACATCATACATGATTCCACCCAATTGGGGAGAAATATTAGAGAAAAGAGGTTCATAACGGTAATGATAAGATGACCACAAATTGTAGCCCATAAAATAAATGACGTCATCCAAGATAGTAAAAAAAAGTTGGCCTATATCATGTTTGACTTGAGTCCTCTCTTCTGTAAATAACTCTACACTATTAATGATCGGTAATGGAATCAAGTACGTGCTCTGCAAATGAAATAAATTGTGTTTGTTGATAATGAAATAAATGCAACATAAAACGGTTCGCTCTTTAAGTTGGTGTTGTCATATGTTCTATGTTTAACACATTGAATTTTGAATCTTTGTTTGGGGAATCAATTATCAATTAGCCTTTGTTTTTTCACAGTTTATCTTGAAAGTAAAAGAGTTTTTTTTCTGATATATATTGTGTAAAAATGAAACTTTGCACATCGCATCACTGTGCGTTTGAGATCGAATAACACCGTTTTTAGCGATTGGTAAAAATGGATGTACTCATTCAATAATGATAATAAAGTTCTTTAAATACACTTTGGGCGTTAAAAGCTCTAAAAACGGCAAATGCTATGCAGATTATTTTCAGCATTGCAAATTTTAAAGAATAAAGAAAGTCGATTGATAAAATAATGAATTTTAATATTGATTAGTGTAAAAGTGCAAATAAAAACATATTTTGTGATATTTTTCCTGATTTTTATGCAAGCATTGTTAGGTGTCCGTGAGAATCAACAGGTTCTTTTGTCTTTGAATAGTAGAATTCTATGATTTTTTCAGAAAACTTTCTGATTTTCAAATATATCTTACCTTGAAGTGTTACAGACACTTCGAGTGAAACCCTTTGAATTTTTTGTCCCACCCTGTCATATGACTACAACTTGGCCCCATAGGGCCACGACGGCCCCAGAGTGTAGTCCCCTAAGCGACCTGTGACGTCACTTCCTAATGTTTTAGTCTAGGACTGAGGGGATGGTTGGGACGGCTATAAGAGACGAATAGGGTTCAGGTCTGTAACACTTCACTTCAAGAGATATTTGAAAACCAGAAAGTTTTCTGAAAATATTCCCCGATGAGAAGTTCACCTACATCCCTGAACCATATTCTGCAAGACCTCAAAAAGAGGAGGGAGTCCTACGTTCTTTTGAACGCGAAGCAAATAAAACATTGCCTCCATATTAATAGTTTTATTGCTCATAACTCCTCACAAAATACACTAGCGTCAAAATTTTACATTTTGACCCAACACGTTACGGTTATGAACACACAGAGGGGGTGAGCACAACCTCAAAGAAAAAATCTACACAAAAATTATAAAATACGAAAATAAATCGTGTAAACGAAACCTATGTATAAAATAAACTCCCACTGGGTGACTACACTTCACCGGGTCCCGAGAGGAGGGTGTGACATAGCAGCACCTGAGTAAACAATGCAAATACAAACAAAAGTCCGAATAAATGCAATATTAACTACTATACAGTTCATTTGGCCAAACTGGGCCTACAACGAATCGGGCGGGACCATCTTGACCCGTCTTGTTGGTCATTTCTAGTGTTCGTAAGATCTTCCGCCGTGAACCTAGGATTCTCAGTGACGACAATGCCTGCCCTTCCCTTGGGTTGGGAACTGCCCTTGTTACTTCTGTTCCTGGTAGAAACAGGACATTAGTAAAACACGAATACGAAGTCATGGTTCCTTAACTAGTGACTGAATCGGAGTTCAGACACTTCAGCCCCTACAACTTCGGCCCCTACAACTTCGGCCCCTAATGCCAAAAATAAAAGACACTTCGGCCCCTAAATAAAGACACTTCGGCCCCTAAACTTTGGCCCCTACAACTTCAGTCCCTACAACTTCGATCCCTCAACAATTTTAGTTACTTCTCTTTGCTTATCTTTTGGGTGTTAACATTTTAAAAATAAAAATAAAACTAATCCAAAATCAATTTAGGTCATTAGTTTAAGGTGATAAACTGTGATAAATATGATATTTTTTTCATGACAGACAGGGTACAACTTTGGCCTCTACAACTTTGGCCTCTCAATATATTCACTTTTGAAATGTACAGTAACCCCTCGTTAATTCACCCCCGGTTAATTCGTCCTCCGGCCTAATACGATCTGTTTTGCCCGGTCCCGAATTTGGGACCAATGTTTTCTTATGGGAAGGTTCGAATTAACGAGGACCCTGTCAATTCGAACTCATTTTGGGCCAAAATATCGTCGAATTCCAGGTTCATAGTGGTCTTTTTGGACAAGTTTACATCTGTTTTTAAGTCATATGTCGAACTAAATATACTAAGCACTTTCACTTTATGTCGTTAAACCACACATAAAGACATTCACATGTTCTTTCAACTGATCTTTATACAAAAGATGATACGCTATTAGTTTGTTCATGGAGTGCAATTTTGCCCTCTTGAAAACACGTTCGGAAGAGGGGAGGGGAGCCGGAAGAGAAAGTTCGAGGGTTTAGAAAAAAAACAATCAGGAGTGACACCGAGTAGCCAAACTAAGCTCCACCTATGATCAAGGCACGGTGCTTCCTTTAGGCTAAGAAATGACAAAATAACAGGAGAGGCCGGAAAAATCAAACGACCTAACGAAAGAACTCCCTCGGCCCAATAACCAGAGATTGAACCAGAGAACAACTCGAGGCCAGAGCTTTCCGGGCAAAACCGCACCAGCGAGACGTCCTGCCCTAAATTCAAGCAGAGCCAGTTGACAGCAGGTGATTGCCGATGAATCTTTCCGTCAAAAGGGGCACCAGGTACATGGAAGAGCCGCGGGGAGAAGGAAGAGAAGGTGACCAACATTGTATGGTTTGACGGGACCCATTTAGCGATACTGTGCCCGTAAATGTATGCAACTAGTCTTAAATCTAAGATATCACAAACGCTCTGACTCCCAAAACTGGCTTCCCGAGAAGGACAACAGAGGGACAAACCAGGAACCCCTGTCAAAGAAGCCACACCCGAACGAACGAAAGTTTGATGATATCACATGATCTATCTCAAGGAGTGAACGATCGTAGAGGGAAGGGGGCCACTGCCATCCTTGTTGACCGAAAGTTGATGGAGCAGGACGGCTTGTCGACGCACTCATGCTCCGTCATGCTCGTCGTTACTGCGAGACAATCTCGTGTCATGCGATCCAGTCTCACTAGTCCGGCGGGGGAGACTATGCAGAGGGGGCCTCTAACCACTGTCCTGCCGGAGGGCGAACCGCTCTAGGAGGTAGCGAGGCGGTTCTATCATCAAGGTCCCGGGCCCGTGGTCTAACATCTTGTCGTCCCGCGGCCAAAGCCACTCGGGCCTTTGCGATTTAACTGTCGAGATGGTGGGGAAAAGAGGGCTGCAAAGCCCTACTTTCCGTGTGGAGAATCTCTCTTTGATCCCGGGGGCAGCGCCAAATGGCCGGAGGTGGCGAAAGGCGTGGCGGAGGGGGTGTCATCTTGAGAGCTTTTTCCGCTGAACGGATTGGGAGAGCCCGGCGGCGATCTGGGAACCAGGGGGAGGTTCGACGGGCGGATCTATGGAGGAACGACCGGAGTAAGAGGCAGTGACTGAAAGAAGTAAAGACACAACACTTCATGAAATCAGGCAAACCGATTCAAGCAAAACTTAAAAGGTCTTGGCCCACATGGGTCATAGGTTACGCCAAAATTGGTCATGGCCGAATGCCTTACAAATAAATAAGAGCAAGACAGAAGAGCGAACCTACCTCCACGTCAAATGCCACGCAGATGGGTCGCGATGTCGGTAGGTCTCCACTCTGGGTCGCTGAAGGGAGACGGGGTGTCAGGATACCGTCATCCCTTGACGCCCTAGCCGCCCTAGCCTGGCGCGAGCCCCTCGTACCACCAAAGCTGTCGTGAGCAGAGAAACAGCCGCCGAGAGGGTCGAAGTTCGGTGCTGTGCCGAAGTTAAAGCCGGAGAGAGAAAGTTGCCGGAGGCCGCCTCTGGTGAGTTCTCTACAGCCTCCGCCTCTCCCTTCAGGATCGGGGAGGTCCGTTCCGGATGGTGGTCTATCACGGCCAAATCTTGGCAGAAAAAGCATTGGTGCTCCGCCGGGCAAAGGGGAACACCTGCTGCCAAATAGCAGAGATCACATGCCGGGTGTGGATCATATCGAGATTTGCGGTGTCCGCAACTGATTGATTCCTTCTGAAAGAAAGAAGAAAAACACAGGTCACATGAATGTACAAACAAACTACAACAAAAAAAACAGAGCATGATGAACATTCAGACCAGAACACCACTAAATAACTAAATAACTGCGAGGAGCGGAAAGACGGATCCCAGATTCACCTAAAGCAGTGGGAACCGTATCCAGAGCCGCTGAAGGCCATCTACCGGATCAGTAAAGCAACGAGGACCGAGAAGTAAATCGAAGCGAGAGGGAAGGGAGAAAAAGGGGGCACCAAGAGCCGAAACGTAGCTATACTAATGGTAATCAATCGCAAATGAAAGGGTTAAAGGAAGCGTGACCCAAAAGAGAAAAACACGAACCACTAGTCTGACTAAGGGCTAGCAACAAACACCTCTTCGACAGGTTACGGGGAACATCATTCCAAGTCTAGTGCAATGTTATATAAGACTGAAGGAAAGATGGAGTCGGACCTGCTGCTCAAGACTTAATTTCGCGTATACTGTAAGAGTAAGAGAGTATGGTGGAGGGGAAACGGGATCTTAGCGATAAAGACCGATTCCAGGAGAGAGAAAACTCAAACAAAACTCCATTATTTTTCCACCGGGGGCAACGGCTGACGGTCTAGGCCCATAACGTGGGACCTGGAAGTCAATTAGGTAAATGGAGCAGACACTACCTAACTTATCCCTATCCAAGAGGTCAAGTAGCGATGAAAACCCGACGCTACAAGACCAGTAGCAGGAAATAGTGGTTGAGAAAACCAACTTGTAAAATTGTCAAAATGATGCAATGAGCGATAACAGACAGTGATACTACACCAAACCTTAAAACGTACAAAAAGCTCTAAAGAGTACTAGTACGTGAAAGACCAATAAATAAAAGTGAGTTACATAAACTTTGCTATCCATTGCGACCGCTATTCGCGGGAAACAGTACAGTAAAACACTTTTATTTTTTTTCTGAACGCACATGTGTTGATACACCGGAAACAAGAACGAAAACGATGTTGTTTTGGTTTGAGCCCCTAAGGAGGCCCGCTACCAAGCAGGTGATATAAACAACAACATGGAGGACCAAGATGGTCAGAAAAAAAACGAATTCAGTGAAAAGAATCAAAGAAGAGCCTAAAAAGCATAAACAAGCATTAAAATCATATAATAATGAGAATATGTCCTCGTGAAGGGGAAAAATTGTAACCGGCCATGGATGAGAACATAATGGGCTAGTTCAATATGGCCGGATCATCTACGAGGGTAATTCCTTGAAACTTTCCTGAATGAATCCATAGAAATAGCAAATTAAATCACTATTATGGATGACTGGGGAAAGAAAGGATTTACATAAAAGTCCTGAGAAGGAGTTTTCCCAGCCTGGAATATCAACTAATGTTGTGGGTAACACGAGCCATCAGAGCCATCTTTTCAGTTGGAAACTAACATGACCTCAACAACAAAAAACGACATTCCAAGCGCTAAATCACTGCCAAAAACTATGCACAAGGTTGGAACAACCCTTTATACAAAAGTGTACATAGTTTTGGGAACTAAATATGCCTTTAAACCAATAAAGAAATAAAACATATTAAGTTCCTGAAAAGACGTGTAATTCTGCGCGCGTGCGAAAAAAATAGGAAAAGACGTGTAGTCGCCTAGGGGATTACACACTGAGGCCCTCTTGGCTCTATGGGGCTAAGTTGTCCTCATATGACCGGGTGCGACACAACATTTAAAGGATTTCCTCGAAGTGTTCTCGTTTCACAAGCGCGATTCGATATTTATAGATATCGTAAGGCAGAATAGGTTTCAAGGATGTAAGTAAACTTCTCATAGGGGGATATTTGCAATATGCGTCTTGTCTTTGAATAGTAGAATTCTATGAATTGGCAATAGGTGAGTTGTTAATGAAAAGTAGAATTTATTTTTATTATGAGATTAAATTTACTAAGAAACACATATATACCTATATATACTCTCAAGCAATGTCGTTTATGTGAGCGATTGAAAGCTGCCAATCACTCGTACATAAACGTTTATAGGCTATTGTTTTAAACCTTCATTTAACACTGTGGTGGGATTCATATTTATATTTTATATATTATCTATTCAAATTGAATTCAATAGAATTCAATGGCAACTAGAAAAAATCGTGTTAAAATTGACCAAACCAAATTTGACGATATTCGATATTTGTATGAATACAAGAAAACATTTTTTTGAAAAATGTAATAAAATTCAAAAATCATGAAAGTACAGCATCGATTTATCGCAACAATTCTTCATGTTAGTGTACGCAGTTGTTCGCTGTGTGAAAAGTAAAAGAGAGATAAAATGTCATGTAGATTCTATTTAAGTTATATGAATAATACCGATAAATCGACTCCATTTTAACCCCCTCCCTTTATGTTTATAGAATTCAGTCTAAAGGTTTACCCTCCAAGTCAATCAAATATAGTTTAGACAAATCCAGGGGTCCCTACACCAAGCGAACATTTTCTAAATTGTGCAGCTCTTTGAGGTCATAGCAAATCATATCACTATAAACTTGATATAACTTGCTTTGCTGCCATCACACTCCAAATTTCAAGATATACCTCTTTCCTAAAAATGACCTATGTTGCGAATGGGGGCCGATTTCGTGCTGAAACCGATGTACCAGTCCTCCATGTAAAGTGAATGGTAGAATGGTATAAAAGTGATAGATTTTTGGAAATTGGAGTGTAATTGCAACAAAGCAAGATATATAAAGTTTAAAGGTGAAACACCAAGCTGAGGACCCAGCTCCCGGCCTGCAAATTTAATGAAAATGTTCGCTTGGTGTATTGGCCCCTGGACAGGTAGAAGAGTACATTGTTTTTGGGACGTCGAATTAAAAATAAACAACCCTAAAATAGGGCTTGGTTGGGATCGGTATTTTGCTACCCGAACATACAAAAACTTTTCTAGACCATACCATATACCCGAACCTAAGCTACGACTACGTGACCTCCAATGCATGAATTACATATGCATGTATATAATCTCCCTAAGAACGATAAATTTAACATTGTTATTAACTTATTGCAGTTTATCCGATAAATAATGTTAAAACTGTTCCACAAATATTTATTTATACTTATATTTTATTTATTATAACAAAATTGAATAGCATCTTAATCAATAAAATGCAGGTCTGAAGTCATATACTTATCTAACAATTTTATAATTCCTCGTTTCCACAGCAACGTCTTAGCTTACACAAGACCAAATTTACCATAAATAAATAAAGTTCACAATTTCTTTTTGTTTTCGAATTATTTACCAATAATCCTTTCGCAAAAGTTGCGAAAGACCTCAAATTTGTTGTTTACATTTTCACCAAAACCAGTTGACTATTTTATGTAATTTGTAAATACGTCCCAAATTAAAGGTTTACTATCTACCAATTATTCCTGAATTGATATAATATTAACCTTACTTTCAAGGAAAAAATGTTGGAGGGGGCGCTTCAGAGGTAGCTATCTTTTTATATTGAATATTACAATAATAATTATGTTAATGTTTAAGTTGCATCGGTTATGCTATGCTTAAAACAACCATAAACCGCTATTCAATCCCATTTTACAATATATTCAAAACAGTAGTTATTTTTCAAAGACCTAAAGTTGATTTGTGCTATTCAAACATTTATTTTATCATATTGATCAAACTTATATTTTTCTTTCAAATGTTCATTCATATAAACTAAACAAATGTGATATTTAAAAGATATGATTTCCTGAATGCTCATGATATAAATGTCATATAGTACTCCTAACCATTAAATGCACCACCCTAAAAACGCGACCAGTGTTTGAACCACTTTTTATTCTTCATAGAAATAGCACAACAAGTATACGTATTTACACCAAAACATAAATTATGGCCATGTTTTATCAAAAATGGCCATAATTTATATTTTGGTGTAAACAAATATATTTTTTGTGCTATTTCTAGGAAGAATAAAAAGTGGTTCAAAAACTGGTCGCGTTTTTAGGGTGGTGCATTTAATGGTTAGGAGGTCTATCTAATTTGATTTCAAGTGTAACTCCCCTCCCCCAATACAATCACACAGAAAGGTGCGACTAACAATAGACATCAGCTTTTGTCTTTGAATTACCCCATTATTCAGAAACAATAGAATTTGGTCCACTTCGGAAGAACACAATTATTTGGGAATAGAAATAGGAAAAATATAAAGAAAAACGTTTTTTATTTAATATCTTTTCAATTTCTCAACCTAGGTTTATGAAATTTTGTAAATCAATCCCATTTTCTGTTAGAAATTTGCAGTGCTAAAATATTTTGCATTGCATTTACCATTTAAGAAATATAAGGCGTTAATTTTGTCCTTAGCTTGGCGTTTCCCCCTTAGTTATTAAATTATAAGAAAAAATTTCATTTTTAACCAATCGCTAAAAACTATGTTATTCGATCTCAAACACACAAGAGCTGAAGCAATTGCTATAGATTCCAACTTTACCTGAAAAGCTTCTTCAGAAGACAAGCCAGTATTTATTTCATTGATTAGGTCTTCGAAAACATCAACGAGATCCATCAGCTGAAGTAATTGTTCATCGTCATTGGCCTTAATTTCTGTTAAGAATAATCAATAATCAAATTTGAATTCAGGATAGTGCGTTTTTTTTTGTCAAAATATTGAACACAACAAAGCCTTATATATGTTCGATTTGGGTCCAATCAAATATATTAAAATAAGAACATTTTAACAAGATATCACTGATATTTTGTCAGAAAAAGGTGTTCACTTTGTTGTAGCAAAAAAAGATGTGTAGGTTCATAGTGGATTTTTTTTTTTGAAAAATAAAAATGGTTCTGATATCTACGAATGATTGTTATTCGCTTGTTGGTTACTGTCCCTAGATAGTGTCAAAACATTACGATACAATTGCAAGCATGTAAAGGCGATTTTTCATAAAACATTTTCATAATAGCTTAATTCTATCTAGCTAGTTTACAATTTCAAACGGGCGCGCTTGGGTCGATTTCGAATGCAATGATTATTTTGCTTGCAAAACCC